>AYEL01073672.1:0-13371 GCA_000484575.1 Olivierus martensii
TTGGGGCTCGGTTTCATCTCTTCGGTGGGCTGCACTCAGTTTTATCTCCCCACGGCACCGGGGTCCCCGTGGGGTGGGGCTGCACCCCCGTGAAGGGGTAGTTTACAGCTTGATGAATGGTTATAATTTCTTTGTGTGATAAAATATAAGCAAATTTCATTTGAGATATGTAATATATCACCATCGTAATTATGGATGTAGAACAGGCTTAATTGCAAATTCAACATAAAATTTCCTTTAAAATAAAACATCCAATGAAAAGGTTAGCTAAACAGTATCCTGTATCATAATCTTCTATATACTTATAAAATACAGATTATGTATGTATGTATGAAACATTTTTATTTAAAATCTAAAACGATATTTAGGAATTTGATATAGAATTTTGTTCAGTATCAGTATGGGCATGTCCCTACGTCGCTAACTCTACCAATAACTCGAGATGGTGAATACGGCCGTAATAATTCACGAGAAATTTTCATAACTAGTTATTTTAAGTTGTTTTATCAAGTTCTATCTCCTTCAATATCGAAAAAGAAAAAGTGATATTTAGACAATCCCTTCCCCCTTTAATACCTGAGAATGTGAACTATTAATGCTGGCTTTTTAAAGCGCTTTTAAAAAAGTGCTTTTAAAATTCTTGCGAATATAGTGTCTGACGTGCATGGCTTTCGTCAAAAATGTTTTGCCCATGAGGCATTGGGCTAATAAACCTCAACAAACCAACCAATCAAAAATGACATCATGACCCAGCTCCTCAATGAAATGCAGCGTAGTTATGACGATAATTTGACGTCATTTTTGACAAAGTCGTGGTCAACAAAAAAGACAGGCCTCCGCGCGAAGAAATCACGTGATTCTAGTCGTCTTAAAAGAAAGCCATTGTGACTATTTCTGTGCTGTTAAGTGATTTTCTTCTTTACGATTAATAATTCCATGGTATGTTATCGCTCATATTATTTTTAATTTATTTAATCATCTAATTTTTACATTTTTGTTGCTCTGTAATGAAATAAAAGACATATATTTGCCTATCGTATTTTCATAATTGGTTTAATGAAATTACTAAACACCTCATAATCCAAGACTCCTTGTATTCCGTAAAAATGAAAATAAAAAAACCACAAGCATAATTTAAGCCCACATAATTTCACGCTAATAGCGATAAAAAATGTTTATTTACAAATTGCGAAAAAACGCGTCCTTTGCACATTTTACGCAGTACTTAATTAATGCGATTAGCTGGAAAGAATAAATAAAGTTTCAAAATACTGGTAAATATATTTATTTGATATCAGCTCAATACAAAATTATGCGGTGATTTTTACTTAATGATGCAAAACAATCGATTACTTTGTCCAAATCGAGAGCTTTTGCGATTTTTCTCTCGATGAACATGATTGCTAAATTGCTTAATGTATGAAGTTGTAAATTTTCATTTTTACAAAACTCAAGGCGTCTTAGGTCATGTGGAGTTGAACCCTTGCGGTTTTTTATTTTACGTTTCGGGTTATATATTCAGGGTGGGCCAGAACTTTCAATGCCTGGGCCATGGCCCACCCGGGCCCACTCTTAGCTATGTCGCTGGACTCTCAACCTTCGAAAAGCACCGGCATCATCGTCGATAAATTGGATTTTATATATTCCTCTTATTTCTTGCAAAAATTTGGCTTCTTTATCATTGCGTATACACCTAGCCCTCGATTTGCACGGCATTCAATTTACACGGTTTTATTTTAACTGTTTTGCAATATGCCATTTATAAATTAAAAAAGTATCACATTGTCACGTTTTGTGGGTTTACGAATTTGTAGAGATTAATAAAGAATGAATACAGCTATATTTCGTATAGTCCAATCACATTTAAAATAAAATAATCTTGTTTCACTATAACTAAATTCAATACAAAATCCTACTTCGTATAGTCCAATTTATTTACACAAAAAAAATAATCTTGTTTCACTATAACTAAATTCAATACAAAATCCGCAACAAAATAATCTTGTTTCACTATAACTAAATTCAATACAAAATCCAATTACACACAAAATAAAATAATTTTGTTTCACTGTAACTAAATTCAATACAAAATCCGATAATATCTTATCCAACACTAATTTATGTCTTTAATTCAGAATAACTCACAGTTCTTCTTACTCCACTTTCGCTTTCACAATTTATCGCTCACTATTAACTTTTACTGTCAAGTCGCTTTCACAATTTATCGCTCACTATTAACTTTTACTGTCCAAGTCTACTTTCACAATTTATCGCTCACTATTAACTTTTACTGTTCAAGTCTCGCCTCACAATTTATCGCTCACTATTAACTTTTACTGTCCAAGTCTCGCAGTGCAATTTATCGCTCACTATTAACTTTTACTGTCCAAGTCTCGCAGTTCAACTAAACTCAAATCAGGCTTGCAGCTCGCCTATTTATGTTTGAATGCTTTTATTTGATTTTATTTGTACGGAATATTGGTAATTTTTTTTGTACCGTATTCGATGTTAGTTAATGATTTATGTTTTCATTTTCAAAAATAAATTGAAAAAGTATAAGCATTAAATTGTGTCTAAAAATTAATGAACCAATCCCCTTTTTTTCCTTTAATCATTATCTCATTTTACACGATTATAAAGAACGTATCCTCGACTTTTCATTATCTTCTTTAGATTGATTTACACGGTTTACTGTTTAATTGAACATATCCTTCTATTTTGTATGAATTCTGCGTCTCGTTTTACACGGTTTCGGTTTGCACGATTTTTCCAGGAACGTATCTACTACCGTGTAAATCGAGAGCTGAGTGTACTTGCAAATACTCTTTTCGTTGCATAATTTTTTCTATCATAATCGAAACACTTGTAAACAATATAATAAGTCAACTAATGAAAACTTTTAATTTATAATGTCCATATTGCCCAAAGAATTTTAAAGAAAATTCTCTTGAGCAAATATGGTACATATAAGGTAATACTTCTTATAAAATTCAATGCATAATTTACTGGAATGTCCAAACATCATTTAGTTATCTTCGAAAGTTTTACCACATCATTTAAGGCAATGGTTTCCAAACTTTCTTTGTCTGCGTCCCCTTTTTCATAAAAATCTTGGTACGCCCCCCTCATTCTCACAACAGTCTAATTTATGGTCTAAATACTTTCTATTTACAGTTTAATACTACAAAACAATATACCATATTCTGTATAAATAAAGCTCTTATACATAAATTTATATATATATTTATTATAGTGTAATACTTTTTAATATAATTAAACAAATCTTACAAAAAAAACGAAAAATAGAACATACGTTTAATGCAACATAATATTTAATGCAATGGGTGAGCTTGTTTTTCAGCACAAATTCTCTCAAATTGGGTGTCATGGGCTGCGTTCAGCAGACTCAACTGTTGTGGAACAGTTGAGAGATTTTCCGCTGAACGCGTCTTCAAGGTAGCGATACTATCGAACTTGTTGAATGAGTAACGTCACGTTTGGTAGCGGATTTCATTTACGCTACTATCCAACATGTTGATCAAGATGGCTGCGCCCATGGATGCTATTAATCCAAAGGAATAAATGATGATATATAAAGTATACGTATTTAATGGTGTTTACAACAGACTCCATTTTCTTTCAATAATCGCGCTTCCTGTTACTACTTGCCGTTCAGCAGATACATCAACAGCTACTGCTACAACTCATCTGCTCACTTAGAACTGTTGAGTCTGCTGAACGTAGCCATGGAAGATATCGCTACTCGCAATTCTTTTTCAATCACTAAACGAGATCGTTATTTTCTCTTTAAAACAACTACAGCAGAAAGTTTCTAGATACACGAATATTTGTACTGTATTTATAACCCTTTTGCTAATTAATTATTTATTGACATCAAATTGAATTTATTTTTTATTCATTTGTGTAAAAATGATGTTTTTGTTAATTCTTCCACGCTCCCCTTGAAAGAGACTCGCACCCCTAATGGGGAGCGTCCCACAGTTTGGAAAACAATGATTTAAGGTAAAACAGAACATGATCTATCTTATCGATAAATTTTATAGTGCTATATATGAAATTTTTCCATAAAATTTTACAGATAAGTTTTATGTTTGAACAATGGAATTTTATTAAAAAGATGCGAGTAAATATTTATTCAGAAAAATTCTAAAACATTTCTTTATAATTTATTTTTCTTTTCGGAAATTCTTTCAATGAAAAACTTTTTATGTACTGTATTTTAGGAAATAATAAAATACACGATGATTGTAGAATTGATACTCTATTACGTATTGATAGACTACGGAGCTTTCAATTACGATGGTAAGTACTGCCATTTTTTTAGCATCACCATTAATCGCGACCATAAATTCAATTAGCCAGAAATTACGAGAAAAAAATCAAGAATAATCCATTTATTAATTTATAAAATTCATGATATTAGAATTTTTTGTACTTATTTTGTAAGATAAGTATTTGCTACATCAATCTTTTTGTTTTTTAAGTCGAATCTCCAATATCCGACATTTTGGAATAGTTTTAAGATAAGTGATTAAGAAGTGCGGCCTTAGTTTTCATAAAGAATTATCAATTGTTTAAAAAGTATTTAGAGTTTATTTGAGAATTGTTTAAATAACGAATAACTGGAAGGGAAGCCGGTTATTAGGGAGTCGGCTATAAGGGAAATTCGGATATAAGGGAGATAATTTTTTGTCATTATTAATATAAAAAAATGATAATACTGTATGCTGATTGATCATGTTAAAAATATCATTCCTATAATTCTTATAATAATGCCTATATATTTTCCATGTCTACTGCACCTATAATGCATTTTAGTTGATTTTGAAGTACCTGAGAAGTTTATGGAAAAAGGATACCATATAAAAATTAACAATGAAGAAAATCTTTTTATAAAATTTCTGAAACAAGTAACAACGATTAAGGTGTACTATACATCTAGCAGAGGCTATTTTTCATTTTCCGAAACCATGACTAATGATACCACTCTGGAGATTGATGAGCAAAGTTTTATCATTGTGAGTATTTACATTCGTTTAACCTTATAATCAGAGTCAATTTATAGAGAAACAAATTTCGAAAACTAACATCTTACATAAGACCATCATTAAAATTCATGTAGATCATATGGATATACAAACTTTGCTAATAAAGACAGCTTAATTAACTTTCAATATTTCATGTTTTCTGAAGGAAGGATTAAAATGCAAGTTATAAAATACAGTGGTACTTTGGTTAAACGATGGTAATCTGTTCCATTCCAGGATTACCGTCGTTATCCAAGGCGCGATTCCCCATAGGATTTAATTGAAAATTGTTATCCAAGGCGCGATTCCCCATAGGATTTAATTGAAAATTGATTAATTCGTTCTCGTCTCTTCCCACAACCATAGTAAGTATTAAAAATGCAGATAAAACTCATTTTAAATGTCCTAAAAATATGGAAGATATTATTTATTTATTATATTTGCTAAAAATTCATTTTATTAATGTTAATTTTTACAAAAAAAAATTAACATTAATAAAATGAATTGTTCGTGAAAACAGTTTTTAATTATCAATCTTCAACATGACAATTGGGCTCATTTCGGAGTTTCTTGACAAACGAACCCGTAAATACTGATTAACAATTTATAGATTCAACGATTATTACACAGATAAGATTTGATTTCACCTTTTGATGACGAACGAACTCGCCGATTGATTGTTTATATGAATTGTAGGATCTCGGACAGTCGTTTTTTTTCTTCTAAAGGAATCCGAAACGACACAACACTTGCAAGTGTCAAGTAATATATAACACAAACAAACAATTGAATCAGACTTTGTTGAACACTTGCAAGTGTGTGTCAACACTTGCAAGTGTCAAGTAATATATAACACAAACAAACAATTGAATCAGACTTTGTTCGTAGAATTTAAATAATAATTGTCTAGAAATCATCTTTAAGAAACTAAAAACTAGCGAAGTGTTGCAAGTCTATTTTTAATTAATTAAATAATTTGTTTACATTATTATATGTTAATTATCATGTACTTAAATATATTTTTATACGATTATAATTTTAATAATGATATTGTCAGATTTGAATCGATTGTGATTAAAAAAAAATAATGACGATTAACAACTGAGTTAACGAATTACGTGATGCGATGACGAGTTGTTTTTTGTCGGAAGTTCACATAATCAGGAGTCGTTAACCAAGACGTTTTTATAATCATTCGTCGTTAACCAAGGTACCACTGTATATACATACTGTATGTACTGTACATTCTAATTCTGCCTAAATAACTCTCGATTATTACGGAATTTTAATAATTTAGACTAGCTTCTCAACCTTTCCATAAATGCGTACCATCAAAATCAAAATTCAAAAATTTCAGTATCACCAACAAAAATATGCCTTGTATATAAATAGAAAGTCAAGATTATACACGTAGCTAATACTAGTCAAGGCTCGCGTAACACAAGAACAGCTGATTTAGACTAATGTTAGCGCCATCGATGTTTAAATTATATAAACTTGAAATATGTCCTATTAGACCTATCAATATACATAAAAAATACATATTATAACGTACTGTTTATGTATAGGGGAAGGTGGGGTAAAACCAGGTAGGCGGATCAAACCAGATACTGCTATATCTCTGTGAAGATCGCTGCATTCTAGCAGTAAACTCACAAACTACAGTGGTACCTCGATATACGTCCTTAATTCGTTCCAGATCCTTGGACTTAAACCAAACAGGACGAATACAAACGAATTTTTCCCATAAGAAATAAAGAGAAAATGATTAATCTGTTCCATAAAAAAATCCTATTGTTATTGGCAGATGGGATTATGTAAAATACAATAATTCAGACACTTCTTAATACTAAAATACATAAATACAAAAGCAATTGTTGAGAAAAGTCGAATGCCTGCTAGGATGGTACTGAGAAGGTAGGAGGAGGAGGATGAGTGGAAGGAGAGTGCGTTTCCAATAAAACTTCAAGAATCTGAAATTCTAGTGTTTTTCTCTCTATTTTCTGTCTCTTTTCCCTACTTGAACCTTGTTGTGGCTCATCAGGTTTGACTTTTACTAAAAATCTGTCCAAAGAACTTTGCTTCTGCCTTCTCAGGATGTTTCGGAAATATGACATTGTCTGGTCATTTCAAACAATGCTACTACGTCTTGTTATAATTTTTATATAAGGAATGTCTTTTTAAGAGAACACACAACAGACTCATACAAGTTTTAGCACGTACCGGTCGTATTCCAAAGGTCGTATACCAAGCAAAATTTTTCGCATTCAAACAGGATATATATCAAGTTGGACGTATTCCAAAGCGGTCGTATACCGAGGTACCACTGTATCTCTAAATCACGATTAAGCCAGTAGGAACTGAATTGGAGATGACGGCGCACGTTAGTTCCTTTGCTAAAAATTGATTGATTGATTTTGTGATTAAAATATACCACTTTATAGTGCAATATATACGAAGAATCATTATCAATAAGTATACCTCTGTATTCATTAACTTTCAGGAAATATTTTGACACTAATCAATATTTTACCGCATCATTTAATGTAGATATGCCATTTTTATTAAAACATGTTGGCCCCACCATGACATGTTTTAATATCATACCTTTGTACCCGGTATATCCGGAAAAAAAGATAAGGCGGCTTCTAAATGAAAACTTTTTTAAAAACATAAAAAATCAGTGACAAAAAAGGGGGAAAATAAAAGCAAACGAAAGAAGAAAAGGAAGTAAAGGTTAAGAAAAGTGAAAAAAAAAAACATTGAAAATACAGAATCGTCCTCAGAGAGGAAGAAAACACAAGCCTGCATATTTTGTAATGAACTAATGCACATTCCAAATCAAAAAAAGGATAGATCCAGAGTTGCACGTGTCAAAAGTGGGCCCATGAGGCTTGTTCAAATGCAGAGGAAGAGGCTGACACATTTATATGTGACTTTTGTTGCTAAAATAAGAAACACAATGTTTTTTAATTTTGAAAATGTGGACTGTTAGATGTATTCAAATGGATACCCGATTTTATCCACCCTGAGGTAAAACCGGGTATTTGCACTTTTTAAAACACCCCTACCTAAAGAAAAAAAAATCACACTTTTGACATAAAAAAAACCCATAGTTCATGATAGGTTAACACCTATTGAAGACTAAAACATAGTTTTGAAAATTTTTCTGTTCAAATTCAAAAAATATGTGAATTCAAAGTTAATGTACTCTGTTTTGCCCCACCTTCCCTTGTATTATACATCCATGGTGTATACATAAACAAGTATGTTATATTTAATTTACGATTACGTTTATATAATCCGAAAAACTTTACACATCATTATGCAAATTTGAATGTTAAGATACGAACGTTTATCATGATTGCAACATTAAAAACGAATAGTGCAACAAACAATATCAACATCACGCCCATATCTTTTGTAACAGGATAGTCAATATTCAAAGAAGGATTAAAAAGAGGAGAAAGATTGATGGTACTTGAATGTTTTGTCTATCAGATGGTGCCATACATCCCTAGCTCTATATATTATACCAGTTTCCTCTATAGTCATTCTTTTTTTACACTGACGGATGTTCTCTTCATTCATCCACTTGTTCTCTCCACTCTTTCCTTGGCCTTCCTTTCCAACATTTACACCTCCACCTGTCCAACATATAATTGCTTTGTTAATTACTCTTCACTCCTTCGCTCCAACCACAGATTAGGTATAATTGACCTGACCAAACCATCTCAAAGTTGACTTACATATTGCATCTATCGCACTCCTTTTTCACTCCACATTTCTTTCGTATTTTGTCATTCCAAACACAATCATATCGCATCACTTCACACAATATCATTCCTTACATATTCAAATGCATATTTCTTTCGATAAAATTCACTCACACAGAGCACATTCGGCCTATATTTGCAGATTTCATTCATAAATTCTTGTTCATTCCTTTTTAAATTGTCTATTAATTTTGAGAATATATAATGTTTAGAAAATTTAGAATATATAGATATGATCGGAAATATTTTCCTATTTGATTTATGCTTATGCAAATTTTGTTGGAGATAATTGTGGAATCTAATTTTTACAAAAAATATCGATTTGTCTCACGCGATTATTATTTTGCAAAAAATTCGATATGAAATTCAATCATCAAATTCTTATTTATCAAATAAATAATAATATATATTTATTTAATTTTTATTCAGCTAGTGTATTTCAATTTTAGTGCCAAAGTAACGGAACTTGTACTGAGTATGGTAGAAGCATTAAGATTAGAATCAGTAATATAAAGGGAAAAACTTTAGGTGTACACTATTTTGGGGTAAGTAATTTCATGTCATATCAAATTCTTACCTTCATGTTAACATTCTTTATAAAATTTTACATTATTAATAGAATAAAGTAAGACTATTTATTATTCTTGACGACAGCATCGGAAGTCAGTATTGTGTCTATGGGAGAGCCGAAGTTCATTTATATCACTACGCCGATGATATAATCCACTAAATTATTCCCGACGTTACAGTAAATTACCATAAAATAATGACAATTTTGACAAATAATCTATAATCTTCGAATAAAATTACGATATTAACATAATTACAACATGTAATAAATTATCTGCGTGTCTATAATATATACAGTATATATATGATGATCAGGTGTGCAATGATGTTCTACGCATTCCAATCAATTGTGTTCAAAATTGAGAGAGTTGTAGTTTTAAGTCCTTCTCGAAAGGCTGCATGTCAAACGAAGCAAATTGCATTGAATGTTTATTCGAAATTGAAAACCGAAAATCCAGAGTCATGATTACATAAAAATAAACACCGTTCTTACTGACACTGTTTTCTTTTACACCTAAATCCACCTTTCCGTGCGCAATAATACCTTCACACAGAGAAATTATTGAGAATAATACCTTCACAGAGAATTATTGAGTCCATAACGCTCCATAGACTCAATAAAAGTCTATGGAGCGTTATGGAACGACGTCTTCCACGTCAAGAGAAGTGAACTCTTGCTCAGAGTTCAGAGATCTGTAGTGTTATGGATGGTAGTTGGTAATACGCCGTAGAGAGTTATGGAACGAGGTCTACCACATCAAGAGAAGCGAACTCTTGCTCAGAGTTCAGAGATCTGTAGTGTTATGGATGGTAGTTGGTAATACGCCGCTTCCATAGACTCAATGCTGACTTTCGATGCTGTCATCAAGTGTAGACAAAAATCAATCAGTAAAATTATTTTTACGAAAACTTTTTCTTAACTTTTTTAAAATTTTCAACCGCCTTAAATTCTAATCTAATTTACTTTTCGTTGATCATTTCTGCAATAATTTAAATAATCAATCGACGTTTATATTCTTATATCATTTATGATTATCATAATGTTTCGTTATACGGAACAGGTATTATAATTTTGAATAAAAAAACAATCATTTTGATCATATTAAAAATTTATTCTTCTTTAGGATCCGTATATCTATAGCTTAGTTGGTAACAACAGCCAACCCTACATAATACGTTTTGTAGAGTTGTTAAGTGAAGTCCTGCAAATAAAGTCTGAAATTTTTATTCCTTTTCTTATTCAGCAATATACGTATATTTTAAGTTCTGTTATGCTTTTTTTCAGGGTACGTTATTCAGATATGGATACCGTGAGTATTCGTTTTGCATATTTATCTATCTACTATAATAATTTGAATAAATTATTAAAAATTTATTACTGTATTTTAACTTAGTATACTATGCAGATAAGCAACAGCATTTTACCAATAGATGAAGCTATTTACACATCTCCGGTTTATGATATTTCTACTGTTTTTCTAATAAGAGCAGCGCGACCTTTAGATAGAATTATTAATCTTGGAAAGCCATTTGATAAATGGGTAACATTTTCATTTCCTCTTTAGGAACTTTTCTTACTTATAATAGTAAGTAGTATATTAGACTAACTAAAAAATAATTCTAAATAAATGCTAATTATAAATCGTTAACTTATAATAATAAGTAGTATATTAGACTAACTAAAAAATAATTCTAAATAAATGCTAATTATAAATCGTTAAATAATAATTTTAGTTCATGTATATTTTTATTATCAAAGATCATACAGGAAAATTTTCTAATCGTAATAATGCCAATTTTATTAAATATAAAAAATGCTTAAACACTATGTATTTTTGTGTGTCCTATCTGATTTGCGTACTTTCCTACAATCCAGAAAGCTGAAATTTCAGGATATCATAAAGAAACCACTTAAATTGTTGGCAAAAATCAGGCAACTCCGAATCCTACTCCGAAGAATCGGAAAAGGAGAAGCTATATTTCCTATAAACATGACCTCTCTGTTTTTCAAACCCTTCGGAGTGGATTTTGCGGTTGCTTGACTGCTTATGAAAGTTATAAAAATCGTTATTCCTCGATCATTTGAGTTTTTTTTATGGAGGAAAATATTTTTCTGCATATTGGTTGAAAACTTTCTTCAAAGGACTCAATAAAAGTCTATGGAGCGTGATGAAACGACGTCTCCCACGTCAAGAGAAGTGAACTCTTGCTCAGAGTTCAGAGATCTGTAGTCTTATGGATGGTAGCCACAGTTCTGTTTGCCCTTACAGAGTAAGGGCAAATAGAACTATGGCTACCATCCATGATGTATAAACATCAATGCCAAAAACAATCCAAATCAAAGAAACAAAATTTACTATAGACTTGTCAAATGACAAAACTTCTCATTGGTTGAAAATGAAGGGAAAACTGTAAACTTAATAGATTGCAAGAAAAATTAATGGCAATTATCCTTAGGGTCGGCCGGATGGCCGCGTGGTAAAGCTTTGGCTTACCACCCTGGAGGATCCGGGTTCAAATCCGGGTCCCACACCTCAAGTTTTCCAGGAGGGGTCCGGGCCTCGCCCGTTGAACCCTATCCTTCAACCATCCGGTTGACCCCATCACGGGTGTTGGCCAGCCTGTGATGGGCTCTACAAGTGGCCGCCGCCAGATACAGTATATCCCATGAGGATATGGCGGCGTAATCTAATTAACATAACCTTAGGTTAGTTAAGCCGCCATATCCTCATGGGATATACTGTATCTGGCGGCAGCCAGTTATAGAGCCCATCACAGGCTGGCCAACATCCATGAGGGGTCAACCGGATGGTTGAAGGATGGGGTTCAACGGGCCGGGCCTCTCCTCAGAAACTAGAGGTGTGGGACCCGGATTTGAACTCGGATCCTCCAGGGTGGTAAGTCACAGCTTTACCACGCGGCGAAATTATCCTTAGGATTTAATAAAAGAAATATATTTCTTAATAATTTTCATTAATTATAAAACAAAATCAGCGAGTTATAAATAATCACAAACTGCGTTATAAAAGTATTTACAGAATTATATACAGTGGATTCCGCATAATTGGAACAGCCGCGTAATTGGGATAAATCTCCAAGAACGAAAACCAAACTAATAAACTAATACAAAATTTAAACGCTTAATTGGGACAGTAGCAGAAAAAGAGTTTTCAATTTTTGATATATTTTAAGGATTTTTCGAAAGTATGGCTACACATACATACACTAATCTTTGCCAAGATGTCAAGAAAGGATTTTACACTCGAGTAAAATTGCTTGGCTGAATAAAATTAAAAGCCAGTCATTTAATACAAGTCATCGTAGCCTCGCTGAAATAAAACAAAATCTACCATAGACGCGTCTCGTACAAAAAGAAAATCAACTGCGTGAGGAGTGGGCATTACAGAAAGAAAAAGGAACATCGAAAAGAAAGCGTGATGGAAAGGATTCAGAAGTCGAATGGAACAGCGAAAAGAAAGCATGATGGAAAGGATTCAGAAGTCAAAGAATTCAAAAGAAAGCACAATGGAAAGGATTCAGAAGTCGAAGAAGCATTAGATCAATGGATTTCGATTGGGCATTACAGAAAGAAATTTCGGGAACATCCAAAAGAAAGCGTGATAAAAGAATCCAGAAGGTGAAGAAGCATTAGATCAATAGATTTCTATAGTAGATCCAGAAGTTGAAGAAGCATTAGATCAATGGATTTCTATAGTTAAGACCAGAAGTAAAAAAGCATTAGATCAATGGTTTTCTATAGTAAGCAGGCAAGGTGTGGGCATTAGATCAATGGATTTCTATAGTTTGCGGGCCAGGCGTGAATATCAACAGCCCAGTATTGAAGACGGAGATCGGTAAAAAACTAATAATTAGGTACCTATTTTAATAAATCATTAAAATAGGTACCCAATTATTTATTTACGTACGAATTACATATTTTATTTTAGAATTTATTATTACTTCGTTTAATTGGGACA
>AYEL01073673.1:0-18204 GCA_000484575.1 Olivierus martensii
AGTATATATGGTAGATGGTTAGGAGCTGGAGCCAGCAGAAATTTTAATGGCTCCAGCTCCGGCTCCACTGAATATGATCAGATTAGCTCTGGCTCCAGCTCCGGCTCCTCCAAAACTTCCTGGCTCCATGGCTCCTGGTCCGACTCCAGTCCAGCTCCCCAGCCCTGAGAGAAATGACAACTGAGATTTTCATCACCAATATTTTTAAGTTCAAAATTGTAGCATGATAAAATATGAAATACACAATGAAGAATATAGAATTTTTAATAAAGATAAATTGTTTATGTAGCCGAATATGTTATATAAATTTATTTATAATATTAGTATTAAACCAGAAGCATGGCTATTGTTACATCATACCTAACAACTAAAAACAGTACTGTATTTAACATTGCCCAACATTTATACTAAAGAAGAGATTTATATTTCAGGTATGGATTTGTCTGTCCGTTACATTATTAGTGTTTCTCGTATGCGTATACGGAATCTTAAGAAAAAAGGCTCGGATGAAGAATGAGAATCATCCGAAATTTTCCGACATTTTTTGGATTTTATTTAGACAACTAGTCCGACAAGGTTTGTTTATTATTTTATTTATTTAATTATTATTTTTAAATATTAAAGAATGGTGAAATATTCTATAGTATGTATACTTGAGTTTTTCTCTGGAAAAATCGTCACACGTGATGTCAGAGCTTTTAAGCTAATAACAACGAAGACGGAAATATCGCTTACTTCTTCCTATTTTAACGGTGTTTACTAGCAATTAACCAAGAATATTTTATAATTGACTGGATTGCCTGTTTTAATGATCGGTTGGCCGCACAAACCAAGCCGCTGATGCAATAATATATAGCAATAACGCAAAAAAAAACAAAAACACCACCACAAATAGCAAGAAATGTTGTATTCAGCGCACTTAGAAATTCCACGTGCGCTGAACATTTCTTGCTATTTGTGGTGTTATTTTTTTTCTGTTTTTTTTGCGTTATTGATATATATTATTTTTCGTATGGATTCGCATTTTCCTAATCGTTTAATGTTTCGAGGAAGGAGAAAAATAGATTTAAAGGCCTCGAGGGTCCTTTGTTAAAAAGAAAGTAATATGACATGTATTTTATGCTAAAAATGTAGTTATGAAAAAATAATAAACACAAATGGAGTGAATAAAATTTTATTGACAAAGATTATAATCAAACAATAATCAAGGGCATAATAGTGTAATTATTACACTATTAATAGCAAATAATAGAACTATTAATACCAAATAATAAAATACAAGGCAACATTTTACATTATCTGCCACAATGCAATAAAATAGTTGGATATATGAATGCTTATTGAATATTTCTAATATTTAGGCTGAGAATTTGCTTCAATCTTAAATTATTAGATATCTTTGATCATTACTAAATCGATACAGTTGTAGAGAATATAACACTAGCATCAATTTCTTATTTTAAAAGCAGTGAAAGTAAAATCTTGCCAAATATATTTCCTCACCTTTGAAAGGTTCTATCTCCAGATGAAAATTATTTCCTACCTTCTATTATCTCGTATTTGCTCATTCTTACATCCATATGCTAAACAATATACACCAATAACGCAAAAAACAGAAAAAGAACATCACAATTAGCAAGAAATGTTGCATTCAGCGCACGCGGAGAATAATTGGGGTCGAACCAATATGGCTGCCAGCGGTTTGATTTGTGCTGCCAACCAATCATTGGAGCAGGCGATCCAGCCTATTATAAAATATCCTTGTTTCATTTTGTTTTATTACGCCCCTTTCCAATCAGGGAGATTACTAACGGGCGGGGCCAGTTCCAACCAGAGGCTGCACCCACATCCGTGGAGGGGGCCGGATGATGAAGAACGGGGATCACCGGGCCGGGGCCAGCACCCCGAAAAAACTTTTCAGGAGATTTCCCGCACCCCGGTCCTCTTGCGTGGCACGCAAGCGCGTTACCACTCGGCCATCCGGCCGCCAACATTCTTGGTTTGAACTTATAGCTTCTTTCATCACATGATATTTTCACAAATTAACTTATCATTCTGGTCAACTTTTTTTTAAATGCTTATAATATAATTAAAATAATTATTTTTAAAATCTGTTAATCGATTGATTTATTTTCTGAAATGTTTATTTAATATTAATTTAATTGATAACAAAAACTCTTGTTAACTTCTGGTTTTTGAAATATTGATGAACACTGTAAATGATCTCTCTTCTTTGGCGATGAATTGATTTCCCATGTCGTAAACTCGAATTATTCTCCATCATAAACAAAAGCAAACCAAACCAAGAAAATGAAACTTATTACAGCTTTCCCGTCGCTGACAATACTATTGGATAAGTACTCGCTTCTTATTGATTGAAAACGAAAGGGAAAAACTCTATATTTAATAAAACTCTAGGCGGCCGGATGGCCGAGTGGTATCGCGTTTGCGTACCACGCTGGAGGACCCGGGTTCGCGTCCCGGGTTTACAGGACGGATCAGTAGATCATCTAATGACCGTGCCAACAACTCTAACATCACCTAGGTCTTAAACTTGTATCGATCACATTTCCTTCTGTAACCAACGCTTTCAGTATGTTTTGATTAATGGTAAGTACGAGAATGATTTTAAAAATACACAAAAATACCAGAATTTTCAGAATTTCGTACGAGATTATTGAACGCTAGATACAACAATCCTGCTGACAAGCTTTCTGTGTTGTGTTATTCACCCTTTTCACGGCCATTGCGCCTGCATGTAGCGCCCTCTATAGTTCGTGGCGGATCTCAATACAGCACTGTCCGTCGCGCAGTTCCACTGTTGTTTATATACAAGTTGCATCAGTAGTAGCGTGTTCGTAGTGCTTATCGTGTTTATTCCATCTTCTTAAATATTTGGATATTACAATTAAAGACATAACATTTTGAATTATATAAACTGTATAATTTATCGATAATAAATATTTTTTCATGAAACAAAACAAGAATATATTTTATTTTAAGTAATTTTGAATTATACCAAACTGTATAATTTTATCGACAATAAACAATATTTTTTTATTTTTAATTTTTACTATAATTTTGCTATTTTATTAAAATACATTGTATTTACAGTGTATATGCATATTTCGAAAGTTGCAGCACCCCACGATTTCAAGAAGTCATGAGCCGCCACTGGATATGATCATCAAAATTTCATAAAAATCGAATGAAATAGCTTGGCATATTAGAAGTAAAGTATTGTATTCTATGATCAAAATTTCATAAAAATCGAATGAAATAGCTTGGCATATTAGAAGTAAAGTATTGTATTAAAGTTTTGAACATCCGACATTCATCATTCATCTTTTTTTCTACTTCTGAGATTTTAGCCTATGCCTTGTCCTTCTTTTCCGACTTATAACGCTGTCCATTCAGAATCTGCTTGTTCGAATGACGTATTTCTACAATGCCCTGAGTGTTGTCGTATGATTGGAGTGTGATAGCCAATAAAGTGGTGTCAGCGCGATTAGATGCGATATAGATCTGATTTTTGAACTAAGAAGATTGTAGTAGAATTGTACTGAATCCAATAGTGAAATGTCAATTCCGTTGAATCGCAGTGTGAACATGGTGTGATAGCCAATAAAGTGGTCAGCGCGATTAGCTGCGATATAGATCTGATTTTTGAACTAAGAAGATTTTAGTAGAATTGTACTGAATCCAATAGTGAAATGTCAATTCCGTTGAATCGCAGTGTGAACAGGTTTTCATCATTCATTATTTACATCCTGCACATTTATTAAGAATTTTATTTTTTATTGTTGATAACAGATGGCGTTAAGCATTAAAACGATGAGCAATTGTATCTTTTTTTTATTATCCTTACAACTTTTAGAACGAAATATTCTTATATTATTATTTAAACATGAAGTGTTCTTATAATAGATTCCTCTTACAAAATATTCAGAAAGAAATAAATAGTAACATATACAGTGTATATATTTTTTATATTTATAATTGTTTCTTTTACCTCTCTTAAGTTTCATCATTTAATCATTATTTAATTATTTTTCACATGACAAATAATGTATTTTTGATATTGATTACAAATATACAATATACTATATTCTAACAATTCTGATACTTTCTGAATTACGGATGTATAAACTTAAATAATGACATTTTTTTTCCTTGATTATAAAAGTAATACAACATTTCTGTTATTAAAATGCAAATATTTTTAGAAATTTAATTTTCTTTAAAAATTAAATATTTAAAATTTCAATTACAGTACAGTATTTTATAAAAGAAATTTCGAAAATATTTCGATTTGGTTAATTAAATTTTCTTTAATTATAAAAAATTGTCTGATCTAACTGAAAGTTTTACAAATTGAACATTTTTACTTATTTATAATATTTCACATTTTTAAAACTCTTGATTATTTTTCTTTTTAAATTAAGAAAATTATTGAAAAAAGTATAAGGTTCCCTGAATGAATTTTATAAAATTTTGGAATTATTTTCTAAAACACAATAAATTTTGCGATTGTTGTAATTCGAAAATTTATATTGAAAATAATATGAAATTTATATTTCTAACTAGCTAAAATACCCGGCGTTGCTCAGTTTTTATTTATGAATCACATAGTAAAAATAATTATTAAAAAATAATCATCAACATATATATCGTATATATAATCATACAATAAACAATGCTCCGAATTCAATATCATTTTTCTCTTGTTATTGTTTGTTTATACTGTACTTCCTTTAAAAATTAAATGATTAAATTTTCAAAATTTGTTCCTATATGAAAACCCTTCTATTAAATATACAGTATAGAAATATCTTCTATTATACAACAATCAATCAAACACGTGTTAAACACCCGCTTCGCAACAAAAAGTGAAGAACATGCTTGACCTTTGTTGCATAGTACAGTGGTCTCAAACTGGAGGCCCGCGGGCCACATCCGGTCCGGAAAGTAATTTTGTACGGCCCGCGAAGATAGTTTAGATATTTGTTTAAACACATATTAAAGCCAGAAAATTATTACAATTTAACGTTAATAAAATAATAATGCAAAGTTTTAAAGCATACTGTGCTCAACCTACGCTGTGCTATCAGTAATTATTGTATCAGTAAAATATTTTCCTTTCATTGTAATTTTGTTTAAAAATATTCGGCCCTTCATTTTCTTTCGAATTGCGCATTCGGCCCACTCCCAATTTGCATATGTGCAGAAACCCAGCACTTGATTAACACGTGCTTGGCTCTTTGTTTAATTTGCTCAAGAATTTAATTATTTTGCCCATGTTAAAAATGGACGTGGTCCATTCAAAAAATGCTGGACACCGATTTATCATGCGAATATGTGGACAATATTTTAATTTTTACATATAATTTATATTATTATAATACTCGATTGAAATATATAATTATGTAAGACAATAATGTTGGATAAGAACAGATTCGACAATAAAATGGAAATTTTCTATATTCGATGTATATTATTTTTTTGTGTGTTATTTTAAGTATTATTTATTCATTAGGGAGAATCCATAAAATTATGTCACGCTTTAGGGATAGAGTATAGATTTGAGACAGTAAATGACGTAAGGGAAGAGTTCTATAAATTATGATGTCACTCTTAAAATGGTTATTGCTTACATCTTTATGATTAAACAATGTTTTAGTTATAAAATAAAATATAAAATATTTATGTGTAATTGTTAGAGAAATAAACACTAATGTAACATATGGAAATACGTTCGTTATAAAATAGATGAGGCCAATCCAAATTATTTCTCCGATCAGCTTGGAGAACAATGTTAGTTTTGAAACAATGAACGAGGTTTAGGCATAGTGGGACGAAAAATTTCGAAGGGGGAGAGACTCAAAATGTGTTTGAAATAATCCAACGTGAGTTAATTGTTAGAAACTGGATTTTTTTGGCTTTATTTAAATAAAACGTCACCATTCAAAATTGCAACAAATAAAAAATTTGTATATACTGCTGCTTTTTGTATGATTTTAAATATTATTTACACTGACGGAAAAAAAAATCCCAACACCAAGAAAGACTTGTGTTAGATAACATCTTATAATCTAACTTTTAAATAGAAATTCAAAATTAATGTCATCTATTCAAAAAAGAAAACTAAAATGTTTTGTTATTTTTTTCGGTAACTTTCAGTTAAAAGAAAATAACATCAATCCTTATTATTATTTAATAAATAAGTTTTCAAGAACTGGATTTATGCTATTAATATCGTAAAATAAATCAAACTGAAAGCTTTTAGCCAATATAAAATTTAATTTAAAAGATAGTAACAAATATCTATTAAAATTATTTGCGTATTAATGTAATGAGGTATATTTAATATAATATTTTAATGAATAAAAAGTAAAAAAAAAAATTTAGAAATAGTAGTAGCAATTATAGTAGCAAGAAACTCTTGTGCTGCCATCTATCCGCACAAAAATTAATTTTAATAAAATATATACAGTTTCTGTAATTGTTTACATGATATTAACCAATCTATTTCCATTAAGTATGAAATTCTCTTATCCAGACCTAATTTATTTTACTAATAACCTTACATTAGTACAATTTTACTTCATACATAGATTATGAATAATTAGCTCATTTCATCGATGTTCACAACCTACAACACGGATTAGGTATACGGATACGAAACTTCGAATATTTTTCAAACTTGGCAGTTCACGCAACCGATAGATGGCATTGTATTGTTATTTTGAATTATTTCACAACACAATCGCCTTCGAAATGAATGTTCATTTATATAAGTTAAAAAATATACTGTATACCTGTATATATTAATTGTCATGATCGAGAAAAACATGAATAAGTTGGCCTGGGATAAGGCGTACTACTGCTTTTTGTATGATTTTAAATATTATTTATTATTATTACATAATAATGGATAAACATTTAGTAGTTTATGTCATGATGAATTATCATATAATTTCTTTATGTGAAAAAATAAAAACAAAATATAAACAAATTTATTTGAGATATGTGTTACGGATAATATAATTATGGATATAGAACAGGTTTAACTACAAATTCAATATAAAATTTCCTTTAAAATAAAACAACCAATGAAAAGATATGATATAAAGAGACTGAGTGAACACAAATTGATATGAATAGTATCCTATATCATAATCAGTAATAATTGTTTTAGCTAAAAATTCTGTAAAAATCCAGTAATAGTAATGCAGGTAAGTCATCTGTCATAAAATAAATAAAAATTGGGCCCCTTAGGGCCCTAAAAAAGTCCGAATAAAAAAAGGGCGACGTAGGGACATACTCATACTGATACTGAACAAAATGCTATATCATATTTGTAAATATCTTTTTTAGATTTTAATAAAAAAGTTACATACACACATACATAATCAGTATTTTATAAGTAATATAGATATTTATTTTTGTTCTTTTTTTATAAGAATAGGTTAAATTCAAGATTTATTTTTGATTAATAAAATTATTGATTCAAAGATAAAAATATTTTCAAATAACCACTTCAGCTGAAAGAGAAACAAATCACTTTTTCATGGTTATATTTAAACATTTCTTAAAATTAGAATATTTTACTGTATTTAATTTTGATTTCAGTTGCTGAAAGATATATTTTAATTTTAATAAAATATATACGCAACTTTAACTTTAGATACAATATTTTTCAATATATTATTCGTTTAATTAGATTTTAGTGCTACTTTAAAGATTTTCCCCCTTATTTAAAACCTTATTTTAGAGATATTTATTTTCTTACTCTTAATAATTATCATTGCTATTTAGTAAGTAATTGGTAAAATTTGAATCGTAAATGATAGTATAATATTAAGGCGAAATTCTTTTAACATTTTTGCAGTTATTTACATAATATAAAATTATTTTATACATTGGAAATATTTTAACACATACAGTAACATGATTATGATTTAGAATAGATTCTTTTTTTTTTTTTTTTTTTATTTTTTATTTTATGTATCTCTTTAACAATTTTATATACTAAATTTTTTTTTTTTTTTTTTTTAGTATAGAGTTATTTCGAATAAGAGTCTTCAATAATATTGCATAAATGTATTTCCTAATAATTATAATTAAAATTTATTTTTACTTCCGCATAGGGCTATTTAAAATTATATTAACAAAATCTGCATAAATAAGTAAGATCAATTGCTATCAAATCATTTCATTAACAATATAAGTTTTTTCATTGATTTCAATAAGTTGATCTAGTGTGTCCATAAACTACGTCACAGCTATATTACCGTGGCCAACGAGAAAGAGGCCTCCGCGTGATCCGTTAGCAAGGATATCACGTAACCTTAGTGGTCTGACATACAATATTGAACTCTAGAAAGACAATAAGAAAACTATTTGAAATATATTTCAAAGTTTGACAAAATGTAACACTAATAATTTTAATCCATCTCTCATATTTTTATACCGTATATTACAGAAATAGATAATAAAAAGCGAATTAAAAACATTTAATAATCTTAAAGTTAATATCTTTAATATTATATCTCAAAAAATATTTTTGAAACGATAAAATTTTCAATATATATATTAAAAGTAATAATTTATTACACAGAAATTACTTTAAAATTTTATTAATATGAAATTATTTAATAATATATCCTCCTTGGGTTTTCGAGGAGCCCCGCGCGCAAATATTTATTATTATATGATCACATTAGCATATATCTTTCATATGAATGAAGTAAGTGTTACGATTTTTTTTCAACCTCGATTTTGGTAATGATCAGCCAAAACATTGGAATATGTATTTACTTTTAAGTTCATTGTCAATAGAAAAAATAGATAATCTTGTACATATTGCATTTCAATAAAATAAACGTTTGATTGATTGGACTTAGGAACATTTTTTTAGTTAGAAATACCATCGTAGAAAAATCGATTTAATTTTCTCTAACCATCGATGAATTTTAAAATAATCGATGCATCGATGATCGGTAGTTTCTTGGCCATCGCACGGCCCTACTGCCTTGGGTTTTCGAGGAGCCCCGCGCGCAAATATTTATTATTATATGATCACATTAGCATATATCTTTCATATGAATGAAGTAAGTGTTAATATCATTCACATGCATATTAACATCTACTTTATCGAGCACCAAAAAAAAACAATTAACATTAAGGCGCGTTATAATGCGACTTGTTATACATATTCGACGCGAAAACGCAAGATAAAGTAGAATCCTACCATGTTGATTAACAAACAATACTTTGTTTACCTTTATTTTATTTTTAGAGCTTCTGCGGACATCGCACGGCCCTACTGCCTTGGGTTTTCGAGGAGCCCCGCGCGCGCATATTTATTATTATATGATCACATTAGCATATATCTTTCATATGAATGAAGTAAGTGTTAATATCATTCACATGCATATTAACATCTACTTTATCGAGCACCAAAAAAAAACAATTAACATTAAGGCGCGTTATAATGCGACTTGTTATACATATTCGACGCGAAAACGCAAGATAAAGTAGAATCCTACCATGTTGATTAACAAACAATACTTTGTTTACCTTTATTTTATTTTTAGAGCTTCTGCTAAGCAACGATTTTAGGCCATGTGCTTTCTGCGGGTACACTACCACTTTTAGAAAGAACTTTTATTACTGTGCCACTTCCGAAAAATGTTTCAAGACACTTGTAGAAAAACCCAGGACATTACTTTGCCAAAATCCTGAGATTTTCTCTCCTGGAAAATGCAATCATTGCCTTTTGGATTTATTTTATGCTCATGGAATGAATATGGAAGATATTGGTAAGTGCATTTTCCGGAAATGAATATTTAGTTAAAAATTATATAAAGAAATTTATTTCTTTTTTAGGTATAAACAGATCATCATTAACTGATGAAGAATATCTAAGCGATGAATCTATTGTAAGTATAATATTTTTCTCAAATTTTTGTTTTTAATCGATTTTTTAATATCTATTAAAATTTGTTCCACACAGAATCAAATAACTGATAAGGATTCAGCCATGAGGATGGAAGAATTGTTTGCAAAACAACTTGATAAGAGCGCAGATGAATTTTTGAGCTGGTTGAGTGTTCAACAAGATTTGGAATGCATTCACCCAGTTGATCGAGTGAGTTGACATGTACTGAAACTATTATAAAATATGTACTGTATGTTTGCTTTATAGATACGATGTTCCTTTTAGATGATACTTTTGAAAAGGAATTTAGGAAGAGGGCGATTGATGTGGTTGATATGCGAATCTGTCGGTGTTAACAACTTCCTGAAGTTATCCGATTGCTATTTTAATCCGTGGGATTGTAATTCAATAGTATCCAGGAAAATTGCCAAAGTTCTGTTTGATTTTGCAGGAGAATTCTCAGTTGGTATAATGAATGATCACATATTATATACGTTGAAAATGCTTAGTGTATTGCAGATTGGTAAGTTTAAAAACCGACATTTTTTGTTTGATATTCTGCAAAATAAATTTCTCACCATTCTGTCTGCTAGTGATACGAGTATATTTTAGACCTGATTTTTCCCCATTTTGCAAAGAAAAGAATATGATAACTTAGAGTACCCTTTTTGGTTTTGATATCTACAATACTTATAAATTTTTTTTTAAATTCCTCTTCCAATTCAATATTTTTATGTACAGGGCCAATAATTCCAGAGAACTCTGTAATCACTGATAGCAAAAGTTTTGTAAATGAATTTTGTGAAAAAATGAGGCGGCTAAATATCAGATTGCAAAGACCTAGTGATATCGCCTTGATATTAGAATATCATCGGAATATTATTGGATTTATCAATCCAAGAGAGAGAATCGAATTGTATGAAGTAATTCGCTTGCTGAAGATTTTATCAGGAGTTAACAATCGAATAGAACATGAAACCATTACCGGAAATTATAAAATGTATATGACAACCGAAGAATTGATTGGTAGATAGTTCATAAATATGGATTTTATTATAAATACGTTAAATATTGCTTTCTAAAATGTTTTCTTTTTTCTAATTTTAGATAGATTTATGCTCAGATTTAGAAGGAAACAAAGTATTTGTCTGGTAAAAATTTTTGTGAACGATCGTAATATTTTTAGATAGATTTATAGATATTTTAATTTATAGAAAGATAGATTTGTAGATAGCTAGATTTATAGATAGATTTTGAGAAAAGTATATCATTAATTGACTAGAATAATTTTATCATGATTTTTTTTGTTTATTTTTAGTCTAATCCACCAGAAATTGCCCTCTTTCGGAAAGCACGATTTCAGATAGCTAGATTTATAGATAGATTTTGAGAGAAGTATATCATTAATTGACTAGAATAATTTTATCATGATTTTTTTGTTTATTTTTAGTCTAATCCACCAGAAATTGCCCTCTTTCGGAAAGCACGATTTTACGTGATGAATACTTTTAACAAACTTTACATATCAAGCCTTGAACGTGCTATAAAGTTATTAAAGGATTATGTTGTTATAAGAGACCTGGTAATCAATGCATTAATTTTCTTTTATTCTTCATTTAAATTTTGTTTTCCGTTATGTAAATGTAGATTTGATATTTATCTTCATGACATTTTTTTAATATCGGAAATATTATTCGATATTTTTTTCCGAAGATGGATTTGATTTTTCACCTTTTTCATGTTAACATTTAAAAAATATCTTTTTGGTAATCTATTTAGTAGCTGATTTATTTTAATAATGTTTGGGAAATCTAATCAAAAATAAGCTAAGAAAATAATACTCGTATGTAAGAATACTATTATCCCAAAGGAAGTTTAAACAAGATTATGAATATATGTGTATTCTTCTAAATAAACTTTTTTCGATTAACTAAGATTTTTGAGATTCAGTAATGATACTTTTTTTTCAAAATTAAATTTTTTCAAAGTTAAGATTCTGCATGTTTCCAGTCTGCACCTTTTTTTTGTTAAATTTGAAGTGCGGTTATTCAAACATCATACATTTATTTTTAAAAATTTATGATGATGTATCAGAAATTTTAAAGAATGCATATCCTGCCGTTGATATGCTTTGATATGTGATATGATTTTATGATTAAATATATTTGATTGATTGCCATAGGAATTAAACATATTTTCTAGATGATGATTAAAATATTTGTCAAATATATTAATTCAATATTTATTTACTTTTTTATACATTTCTGAAACGTTAATTTAAATATTCTTACTGCTATAAAATATTTGTCAAATATATTAATCCAATATTTATTTACTTTTTTATACATTTCTGAAACGTTAATTTAAATATTCTTACTGCTATTTTTAATACGAAATTTGTCAACTGTTAATATGTAATTTGTTTGAAAAATGATGATGGCCTAAATCAAGATTTGTTTTTATGTAGTTACATTCAAAAAAATTTTCCAGATATTTTTTATTCGTATAGTATGTGTGTTTTGGATTTAATTATGGCATAAAATTCAGTTTATGCATAATAAAATCCATTATTATTAATAATTTTCAAAACAAAGCATTTTGCTCTTTGTAATGTTGCTATTATTTAAATCAATTTAAAAAAGTGTTTATATGCATAATAAAAATTTAAAATTTTATTCTAATGAGTTGTAATTAATTAATTTTATGTATTTTTAGCATTAATCCTTCAGATTTCAGAAAACAAAAGAATTGATTAAGGGGGGACAATTATTAAAAAGTTCGCAATCACATTTAAATAACGGTTTGTTTGTATGGACACTCATAACTTTTTAATCTATATAATTTCATTGAATCGGAAAACGAAAACTGAAGCTTTAAAAAAAACCACAAATTAAATTCCATACGGTTATGAATTATTAGATGATGATGATACCTAAATGACGTGATGAAAACAGATCTCAGCTTATTGAAGGATTTTTATTATATAGTGTTTCGTAAAACTAACTTTCAACGAATTAACATCCCATTTTTATAAATCCTTGAAGAGTCGAATATGTTCTTAAAATTATGAAAAATTCTACGAAATTAATGTAATAATTTTTTAATAGTAAGTAAAAAATATTTGAAAACCATTTTTTTTTATTTAATTTCAGAAAACTGTACTTAAAAATAATTTAAAGGATCTTGTGTGTTATGAGTTATCATTTGATTTAATGAGTGAAACTCGGCCTTTCATTCAGGAAGATAAATTATGTGCAGCACTGTTTAAGAAACTGAAATACTCGTATTTATTACAAGTTACCTTACCAGTTTCTTGTATTCCTTTATTGAAAATGATTATTTTATTAATGGCTGTAGGTAAGTTAATTGACTCACTTCATTCAGTGTATTATTTAATATAAACAAATTCGTTTTCTATAAACATCCTTAAATTATTTTGTTTTAAATTGCCTTTTTCTGTTTATTTGTTTACAGAAACAAGATCAGCGGACACTCGTTTTCTATAAACATCCTTATTTTGTTTTAAATTGCCTTTTTCTGTTTATTTGTTTACAGAAACAAGATCAGCGGACCATCCTTTATCAATTCTTCAGAGAGATTTAATAAACAGAATGGTCAATATTATGAAAAAGAAATATGAATATATTGCCGCTAATATGATTTTTAAAATAAATAATATTCTGGATAGCATAGTAGACTGCACTCATTTTATTGAGGAAAATAAAGAAAACTTCCCTTTATTATTTGACAGTTCAGTACTGAAGTGATACAGCCGAAACGACAAATTTTATATTGAAACATGTAAATTAGAATACAATTATATATATTTATATCACCATTTTAACTCACTTCGTACTTTTAAAAATTTTTAGCTAAAAATTTTAATTATTCAATTTTTGCTGATTTTACTCCATACACATTATTATTGTAATAATTTTTCTTAAATAAAATTATAAATTTATATACTAGTTAAATGTATAATTCTTGTTGAAAGAAATAAGCATTACTTTTCTCCAATACCAATATTTTAATCTCTCTAAGAAACACTGAATAACTAGGAATAATATATGAAGTAATTTTTCTTGGTTGCAAAACACTGAATTATAAAACTATCGCACATTAAATTTGTTTGTCACAAATTTTGAAAACTACTAATAATAATTATTATTATACAATCCTTTATATTTATAACTTTTAATAAATTTCATATTTTCGTGAAATATTTGATAGTTCGCGGAATTCGTGCTCTGGAGCAACGGTTTAAAATCTATGGATGAGAAATAATTCATGAAATTCTTTTTAACTTTGATTCTATATATTTGGACCCTATTCATATAAACTTTTGCCCTTATTTTTAAGTATATAAATTCTACTATGGCTGATTTGTTGCTCAAGAAAATTTCATAGATGGATGAAATATCCCTAGAATCCATCCGACAATGATTATAAAACTCTTCTAAAAATAATTGTAGAATATATCATTTGGTTGAATACGATATATAAAAAGTGTGTATATAAATTCTACTATGGCTGATTTGTTGTTCAAGAAAATTTCAAAGATGGATGAAATATCCCTAGAATCCGTCCGACAATGATTATAAAACTCTTCTAAAAATAATTGTAGAATATATCATTTGGTTGAAAATTTAGAATTGTCAAAGCAATGATCAAATGTGAATAAAAAATAATGCTCTTTCTACTTTAATAATGAAGTAAGATTATATTTTCTTATTATGGATCAATATCTGATGTTATAATTGTGAAAAACTTATATCGTGTCTAATTTTCAATGCATCGAATATTCATTTCTTAACATTAATTTTTGTTTCCTGCAATTCTTTTTTATAAAAAGATTACAGTATACAAGCAAGATAAGACACCAGTTCGGTCATGTATACATCAGATATGTATTTCTGACTTGTTTATATAAGATCTCATGAATCTGCAGTTATATAAATTTGAAATTTTTTTTCATCACAGAGCAAAAATTTATTCCACTATGGAATTATAAGTGTAAAAATAAACGAGAAACTAATATTTTCTTCGATGTATGGACAGGGTAATTAATACCATGAATATAGATCTATATGCTTTATAAGAGAAACAATTAGATCAGACCAATCATATATATCCCTGTGGATTTTACAGGAATGAGGCCCTTTATTTCACTAAAGAAATTTTTCTCAATTTTTCTATTTTAATAACAAAAGGCATTATTAAAAATAGTACATTTAAATATATTTAATTCATATAAAAATAAAACTCAATCGAAAATTTATTGTTTATTGATAACTCTCCTGAAATGCGGTAATAAATTTATGATAAAGAAGTTAGCTTTAAAGTAATTCCTTTTTTAACACACGTTGTAGTAAAATTTACTTTCTGTACGAATTAAGAATGATCTGAAAATTTTAGTTGTAACCATACTCTGAAGAAATACATGCGAATTGTATCTGGAAAATAAAATTATTCAGATTAGATACATGTGGGGAGCAAGATTATGCAGATAATTTTTTTGCATATTTTACGTCCCTTTTCAATCAGAGAGATTACTAAGTGACTGGCCAGTTCCAACCACGGACACTCGTGGAGAGGCCGTATGAAGTGTGGGGTCCGAGGAGCGACTGTGGCGTCAGGATATTTCTTTATAGCCAAAAACGCGGATATGTAGCGCCTTTGTGGGTAAGGACGGAGAGGAGAAAAATCTCCAGTGATGGAATGGCAAACAACGATACGGTTGAAAACAAACCTGGATCTTTATATCCCTTTACAGATGTTGCTGATCCGAACACAGGGAGCAGCACGTCGTAATAAGATGGAGGATAAATACCTTTATAATTAGTTAATAAAGTCCTTAGAGTTCTAGAGCAATGACAAACAACGATACGGTTGAAAACAAACTGAATCTTTATTGAGAGAGAGATATCCCTTTACAGATGTTGCTGATCCGAACACAGGGAGCAGCACTTCGTAATAAGATGGAGGATAAATACCTTTATAATTAGTTAATAAAGTCCTTAGAGTTCTAGTTGTACCATCTACACTTCACATTTCTTTTCTTTTTAACTTATCTATTCATACAATTAATAGTTCATCATAAGAAAAATTCGCACTATACAATTATATAGTCGCGATTCTCACAGGACGAAAATCGCAGGGCCGGGCCCAGCACCCGAAAAACTTTTCAGAAGATACCGGACTCGGGACGTGAACCCGGGTCCTCCTGGGTGGCACGCCAACAGCGTTACCACTCGGCCATCGGCCGCCTGCAGGTAAGTAGTGGATTCCGCTTAACTGGGACAGCCGCGTAATTGAGACTAAGCTCAAAGAAGGGAAACTAAACTAATAAACTAATACATAATTTAAACTCTTAATTGGGACAGTAGCAGAAAAGGAATTTTCAATTTTTGATATAAACAGATTTCTCGAAAGTATGGCAACACTACATACACTAATATTTGCTTTGTGCTTTCTTAAAAAAATTCCTTATATAAAAATTATAACATTTTATTGTGTACCGGTAATTTTTTAGGTTAAACCTGAAAAATACAGACTATAAATAATAAACTATAATATATACTAAACACAATACAGACTAAGAGATGTGACTCCACAATGGAGAGAGTCGTTTCTTATCGTCGACACACTGTCGCCGCACTAATATAAACATCCATTCCTTAGTAAAATTATAAGTAAATATTATTGATAAATAATACATAACAACACTGTATTCGGCAACACTAGCGTGATGAGAATCACTTATTTATCGTCGTGAGTCTGAATGTGCTCTACTTTTTTTTTGCATATTTTACTCCCCTTTCCAATCAAGGAAATTACTAAGGGAGCGGGGCCAGTTCCAATCACGGGCTGCACCCATATCCGTGGAGGGGGCCGGATGATGAAAGACGGGGATCACCGGGCCAGGCCTAGCACCCTGAAAAAATCCGGGACCAGACCCGGGTCCTCCTGCGTGGAACGCCAACAGAGTTACCACTCGGCCATCCGGCCGCCAGTGTGTTGTACCTATCAATATTCATTTACAATGTCGATTTAATTTAAAAATTTTAAATCTTTCCAAGATACCAAGAAATGATTTTACACTTTCGAGTAAAATTGCTTGGCTCGATAAAATTAAAAGCCAACCATTTAATACAAGCTATCATAGACTAGTGATATAACTGGTGTACCAAAATCTACCATAGTGCGTTTTCTACAAGAAAATCAACTGCGTGAGTACTTGGTAACTACTTGATGGAAAGGATCCAGAAGTCGAAGAAGCATTAGATCAATGGATTTCGTGATGCAAAGGATTCAGAAGTCGAAGAAGCATTAGATCAATGGATTTCTATAGTAGATCCAGAAGTCGAAGAAGCATTAGATCAATGGATTTCTATAGTTAGCTGCCAGACGTGAATATCAGCGCTAAATATAAATGTACTGTATTTTATTAAATTTAATAAATTTGGAGATCATTTTCATTTCTACACTACACGTGTTTTCGATAAATCGCCAACCCCGATTATCGCCAAAATGGTTGCGGAACGGTATGATGGCGTGTTATCAGGGTTTCACTGTATTTCAGAAAATAAGCAAGGAGAGACAAGAATATATCTACCGTCTGATTCTGCGTGACAAAATAATGCTAAAGGATCAACTAGATCATGGGCTTTTAGACAGGAATGGGGTCGCGTATTTGAGTTTGCCTCTTTATATTGGCGTGTTGTTCGGATTTGGATGAAAAAGATTCCGCTGTAACGTCTATATGAAGATGGGGGAAAATTAGCATGTTTAAATAAACATTTAAATATACTTTTCTTCTTGATTAGATATAAAGCTGGAACACGCCGAGACTTTTCTGTGCAGAATTGCAGAAAAAGCGGCAAAAAGAAGAAAAAAATTTATGCGTATCGATGCAGAAACAGGGCAGAAAATTGACATTAGCACAGTTCAAGTTTTTCATTTCTGCTCGAGTTTTCTGCTTAGCTACAACCAATCGTAGCATTGTTTAAATATGACGTCATATACGTTTAAAACGTGGCGGAAAGTAAGGGACGATTGTCGGTTGTAATACTGTCGGTTTATCGAAAATATATGAAAATATTCCTGTCTTTATGACAAAAAGAACAAAAATTACAAGGATCTAGTTTTAAATGAATAGCATAACAGATAATAAATATAGATCATTCTGAAAATAACTTCCGAACACATTTGCTAGACGCAGAGAAATTATATTATATTCATAAAATTATAATAGAATGTAA
>AYEL01073674.1:0-15075 GCA_000484575.1 Olivierus martensii
ATCCTCACAATTACAGTTACATCGAGAATAAGAAAGAATTTTGAATCTTGAATAGATTCAAAATTCTTTCTTATTCTCTATGTAACTGTATGCATAGGAATTAAATTTCTATTTGAATAATAGAAATTTAATTTCCCATGCTGAGTTAAGAATGCTGTTAATCCGCGTTGAAAAATCCCGAGATGTATATTTAGCCGGCTATTAAGAGTTGGAAAAAATTTATGAGTAATTTCGCCTTTATTATCTGATCTCCATCTACTTGACCAGCTGGCTCTTGATTGCTCGCAGAGAAAGCCTTTAACATATGTAGCAGGAAGAGTATTGTAAGAGGTGTCTTTGTTTAAATGTGCAGCACGTGCCAATGTGTCAGCCAGCTCGTTCCCCAGACAGGCAGAGTGCCCCTTTACCCAACAAATACGTGTCCCGTAAAGGGTGACACAATTTTGAAATCGCTTGAATATGCTGAAAGCTAGTTTAGTTTTAACTTTTGGATATCGAATATAGTTCAAAACAAAATACATAAAAAATTGAATAAAATTTTCATTAAAATCGCTTCATCTTTACCGGAAGACATCAGATACTAAAGCGGCATATCACAAACAAAGAACTGAAAAAGAAGATTGAGTATTTATATAAAACTTATATTTTTAATAGTTATGAAAATTTATTTCTTATTGGGAAATATTAAGCGATAAAAATTTTATTATTAAAAGATTCTAATTTCATTATTTCGCAAAATAAAGTCCGTAATAATAAAAATGAGTCACTAAGTTTTGTTATAATAAAAAAAATTAAATAGTTAATAAGAAGTGTCTTAAATTTATCATGATATTGAAATTTTGGCGTCGAATTAAAAAAATAATAAATAAAACGTAAGTAAATTAGTTTTATCATAGAAGAGTCCGAATAAAATCTTAAAAATGTATTTTTAATTCAACTGAAGAAAATAGATCATTCAATAAAAATATATGTACAATCAATATAAATGTTTGTATACTGTTAATGATCCTTATTTTCAGTTTTATAGTTGTGATAGCAAAATTATTAATACCGTAATTAACTATTTTGGAAATCAATAATGAAAGAGATATTAATAATTTTATCCATTTGATCAATGATGTTTTATTGCCATATATAATTCTATTTAAAAATTTTTGCAACTGGATTATCAATATTTAAAAAACATTGCTTTCAATAACAAATTTTATTGTTTTCCTCAGCAGAGATGGGCGTCTCCTGAGGAAAACAATTCGGGAGGTGGTTAAAATTGATGCCTCTCTTAACAAACGAAACCATTTTGTCTTATTATTTTTAGTTATTATTTATACATCGATAAATATTAATTTTACTTCTCAGGAGATTTGAATACAATATATTTCCATCGAGGCTTTATACACATTAAAAATAATCTGTTGTAAATTCGTTTTTCTAATATTTTAGTTAGTTAATAAGTTGTTAATGTAATTTTATTTTTCGATCTCAGACTGAAAAGCAAATCTCTCATTCTGAGCAATACACAATCTACCAAAAGAAAAATTAATTTAAAAGAAATAGATGAGAGATTGCTAGATATGTCCATGCAAAGGATACGATCCATTTCGCGATATTTGCAATATCACAAAGTGACCGATATAATGTTTAAAGAAGAAAATCTTGAATTTCAATCTTTGACAGCTAGTCAAAATGATATAAAGACAGTTATAGTTAATGTACAAGAAGTGTGCAGATTAAACATCACATCCGTTCAGAGTCCTCCAAAAATATACAATAAAACAGACAGTTATAAATGCAAACTTGATATACTTCAAAAAAATCTCTTAAAAGGAGAAAATAAATTTATTGTTTCTAATCGCAATAATCAGAACACAAGACAAAATGATAAAATGTTGTTTGACAATATTAATGAGATTACTTCCATGTCTACATCTTGGGAACAGATAATTGTGAAAGACAGCGAATTGGAAAACGGCAACGAATGTTTGAGAAAGAAATTTCAACAACGAACAGAAAATTCTGAAATATACAAAACAAATATTGAAAATCTTGAGATAATATCAGAAATATGTCATTACAATATAGACAAAGATATGAAAGAACAATTAAGAAGAAGTTATTCAGAACAATATAAAGAAAAAATATTATCTTCTAATATCTCACGAAGCTGTGAAAATGCTAGAAATAATTTGAAAGGTTATAGAAACGAGAAAGACTTTTATATTCCTGGAAATAGTACTTGCTTTAATGGAATCGATTTTATAGAAGATAGTGTTATTTCATTCGAAAATAAAAGATTTTCATGCAAGCAAAAACAAAGCAAAAATTTGGAAAGTTATGTTATTGAAAGTTCATCGAGTATAGAAAATTCAATCAGTGAAGAATCGTCCAAAGATTGGAAATGCTTTAAAATAGAAAAATCTATTTTCCATTTGAAAAATAAAGTTTCGTCAGTTTTTTCTTTCATAAAAACAATGGTAATATTTTATGCATCTTATTTAAATTTAGAATATTACGCTATTGTTAATCTTGAAAAAGATTATTAATATATAAATATTCATAATTCATTAATTTTTTATTCATAAAATTTATATATAATTCATTAATTTTAAAATTATAATAAATCTAAAAATACGTCGACTAAAATACTATTAAAAATATATCAATCAGAACTATAACTATAGTACAATAAAATGTGGTGGTTTTAAGTTGTGATTTCAGTTTTTAGTAAGATAATGAATCTATGCAGCTCATTAACTTTCGAATTTATTCAGAAAAAGAGAAAAAATTCTTTCATAATTTTCGAAATTTCTTATGAAAAATAAAAACCTCAAGAATTTTCTGTTTTGCATAAGAAATTACATATTAAGAACATAACACTAGTCAAAAATCCATTGCAGGCTGCCGGATGGCTGAGTGGTAACCCGTTGGTGTGCCATGCAGGAGGACCCGGGACTCCTTTTTAAGACATGCCTGCTCCTGCGTGGCCCTCCTGTGCCACTCAGGAGCAAGCATACCTTGAAAACTTTTTTCGGGGTTCTAGGTCCGGCTCGGCGATTCCCGTTCTTCACCATCCGGCCCCCACCACGGATGTGGGTGCAGCACGTGGATGGAACTAGCCTCGCCCCTTAGTGATCTCCCTGATTGGAAAAAGGCGTAAAAATGCAAAAAAAAAATCCATTCCTAGAATCATGAATTAAAACATCATTAATAATCAAAATTAAATTAAATTATTTATTATTGTCATATAAGAAAAAAAAAAAAGAAAAATTCACTCTCTATTATACAAAATGAATATATCCAACTAATTTCTAGCTAGCTCATTTTCAATAAACATAGTACAAGAAAACCTGTGCTGGTGATGAAAAAAAAGAAAAATTCACTCTCTATTATACAAAATGAATATATTCAACTAATTTCTAGCTAGCTCATTTTCAATAAACATAGTACAAGAAAACCTGTGCTGGTGGACCAACCTGCAAGCGTGGCAACCTAATATCCGCCCAAGAATATTGCGGGATTTTTAAACTGTGTAGAAGGGCCATCTGTGTTCCGTGGCCATGGCCAGTGATATTTAATTTCTGCGCATTGTATGCAGCATCTAGGTGGCTAGCAAATCGTCGTTTGATCAGAAATACCAGATGGGCTCTAGATCTATCAGCTGAGCAATTTAAAGTGAAAAATTCCAAAAACAGATATTAATTAGTGACTTCTTTTCTTAGATTTAATTAAACTTTGATGTCTAATAAAGAAATTTATAGAAAATAGTGATATTTAATTTCTGCCCATTGTTAGCAACATCTAGGTGGCTAGCAAATCGTGGTTTGATCAGAAATACCAGATGGGCTCTAGATCTTCTATCAGCTGAGCATTTTAAAGTGAAAAATTCCAAAAACAGATATTAATTGGTGACTTCTTTTCTTAGATTTAATTAAACTTTGATGTCTAATAAAGAAATTTATAGAAAACTGTATCTGGTAGCCAAGCTCTGCTTGGTGATCACAATCTCAGCTGCCGAAAATTGGCCACCTAGCACAGGTTTTCCTGTAATAATAGTAATAAACCTAATATAGTATTGCTTGATAGTAATATTGTTTGAATTTTATTTCTAAAATTTGATTTTTATGAGTTATATTTGATATAAATATACAGGTAATATTATGCTCAGATTTTAAAGATTATTATTGGATTTAAGCGATTTTTTTACATTTGCTATTCCTTTTTCCTGCTATATGGCTTTTTTTTTGCATATTTTACGCCCAGGGAGATTACTAAGGGGGCGAGGCCAGTTCCAACCACGGACTGCATCCACACCTGTGGAGAAGGGCCGGATGGTGAAGGATGGGGATCATTGGGCCGGGCCCAGTACCCCGAAAAAATCCGGGACCAGACCCGGGACTTCCTGCATGGCACGCTGACAGCGTTACCACTCGGCAAACTATATGGCATTTATGCACTTTACAAATATTCGATTCTTTATCATTTTTCTCATATATTATAATCATATACTATATAATTATTTCAGAATCGATCATTGTGGAAATTAAGCACTTACGATGAAATTATTGAAATTGAATACAACTGTTCACTTAAGAATAATGTTCCTCAACAGGATAAACTACAAAAACCCAACTATGATTTTTCTCATTCCAATGATATATCATCCAAATCATCTTATTTCTCTTGCATAGAAAGCGAAGAATCGTGATTTATGTTTCCATATGGAAAAAACACTAATTTAATAATATTTAAATGAATATTTGTTTGGTATTTTGTTTAAAGATTGTGCTTATATGATGGTGTAATTATTGCACTGAAATATTAATTATATTAAATGAAATATCTCAAATTTAATCGACTACTGTATTTATTGATGGAATCATTTTTGAGCGGTAATAATTCAATTAATTGACTTTAGAATAATTGACGCTTTAGAGTATATCAGTAAATGAATAATCCATCTATATATATAATATAATATTTCTCTGATGCTTATTGCATAGGTTCCCATTACATTTTGGATAATCGGGACCAAACTTTGGTCAGATTTCCTCATCGTATGGTTAACATAAATTATTCTAGATTGAAATCGCTAAAAAGTGGAGTCTTTCGAAATAACAAGAAAATATATATATTTAATTCTTAAGATTTTTGTTCAGATTTCCTCATTGTATGGTTAACATAAATTATTCTAGATTGAAATCGCCAAAAAGTGGAGTCTTTCGAAATAACAAGAAAATATATATATTTAATTCTTAAGATTTTTGTTTGAATTCAGGATGATGTCATATTCACATCGGTATGACGGAGCAATGATGATGTCACAAATAAAACTTTTATATGAAATTTTAAAGATATCATGATGGATTGTCTAATTATGTCGCAACAAGTGATTGATGTCACAAAAATTGACGATAGTATGATATCATCATGGATATCTTAACGCCGAAAAAATTTCATGGGCATTTCTGAGGATTGTCGAGATTTTATTAGCCTATTTTTCATATAAGATATCAAATAGGAGGCTTATAAGATCATCATCATGTCTGTATATACTCATTAATATCTTTTGAATTAATTAATAGATTTTCATAAAATTTGGTAGTGATGTTTTGCCATTAAAATTCTTCTTTGCTGGACTCTCAGTCGTTCAAGACTTTTTAAAAAAAGAAATCTAAAAGGCATTTTAATATTAATATATCATGAAAATAAGTATAACGAATGGTATTAATACCAGTTGAATGATAAAAATATAAAAATAATTGCATTAAATAAATACAAATGATGTCATAGAATTAGCATATAGATGAATTTCGATGAAAATTGAATTAGATTCATAATTTTTACATGTATTTCTTTTAGTTATGTTACTTTAATATATCAGAATCAACAGATAATTAAAAATATTTCTATATATTGTTCTTAAGGTTTTCGTTGTGGCTCTGGATTTTTGGATGTCATAATAAACAATATTTTTGATATAAAATTATCTTGATATATCGATTAAAAAGATTATTGAATTATATAATTTTAAGAAAAGCTGTAAATTAGAAAATATAATCGATATTTTTCATGTCATAGACACATATGATGATTCATGTATATAGTATTTCCTAACCCAAGTTATTTATAGTACTTAGGTTATTATGCCTATTTTGAATGTCCTATGGTAGCGAAAGAGCTCAAAAATGATTATCAATGAAATTATGTGATTCCTAAGTTTTGAATAATCATATTTTCTTTCAATGATGAAAATTCCAATTAAGAAATCCAGTTTCTTTCCATAGAATGTTAGAAAATATCGAATCAACAGAGTTAGCTAATATTTATTGAAAACTAAATTTTTTATAGAGTAACGAACCGTTTCATTTTGAGGCATGTTAATGATCGTCACCATCCTTTACAGCCCTAATTTTCATAAAATTAATCACAGTTATGCTGATTACATTAAAAGAATGAAAATTAACTGATAACTTTCTCGAGACAATTGACAACTATCGAGAAAACAAAAACCATCGAGAAAACAAGAACCATCGAACCACTTAAGAAGTATGGAGATATTGGAAATCTTCGAATCAGTTAAACATTTGCCACTAGCTGTTCATCTTTTTTACAGAGTTAACCGGATGTTAAATATTTACGAAAATAAATTTTCATGTATCTGAATTCTGAAATTTTTTTTTCGATTGTTATATACGAAAAATAAAGGTCAAGAAATATACCGAGTGAAATCATTTCCAGACCAAATTTCAAGAGAAAATTGACAATTCACTTCAATTTTAATTTTTATGATAATATATTGAGCCATTAATTGAAACTATAATAGCATTACGTATTAACAGTCAAAACGAATAAACACTATAAAAAATATTAAACTAACACTGATTTCTGCGCTAATGCAAACATTTTAACTAAACATATCAATGCAACAGAAATTATTTTCAAGAAATTTATTGGAAAATAATAAATTATTTATAATATCCAATTAGTAATTGCTTATTGGTTACTTTTGATTGTTTCTTTTATATTTTCAGATATTGATTTAACTGTTAGACAATTTAAGTATGTTTTCATTAAATTATTTTATTTTTAAATTCAATATTTTTTATTCTAAAGCTCAATTATATGAAAATACAATAATCATCATTTTCTAATGATTCAAATATTGTATTTTATTCGGACATTTTTTAAAAATTGTTTTCAAAATTTTTAATCTGATATTTTTTAATGAAATGATCTAAGTTTTTCAGATTTTAAAATTACTGTATTCATATTTTAATATTGATTATAAAAAATATTAAACATTTTAACAAATCATACTGATGTTAAATAACATTATAGTTGTTTCTAATAAAAAAAATACTTATAAGGGAATATATCTTTTATGTTGAAAAATAGTTTCAAAGGTTGAATTTTTTAAATTTTCGAATTGTTATCATATTGCATTATGAAAATATCAAAATTACAAATCACATATCGTGCACAAAATTTGAAAACTCAATATTTTTTATTGGACACACTGACAATAAAAAGAAAATATAGTACAATAATCGCATAAGACCACTGTTTTAAAATATATCTAAAACCATTTAAATGATAATAATTTACGTGTGATAATTATTTTCAGACAGAAATTTAGAGCTTTTGACATTTACCAATCTTCTTTGTTTCTATCACCATATTAATCGGCATCATCATTATCGTTCTATGCAGCCCTAATTTTCACAAAATTAATCACGGTTATATTGATTACATTAAAAAGAAGTTAATTGATAACTTTTTCAAGACAGTTGACAACTTTCGACAAAATAAGAACCATTAAGCCATTTAAGAACTATGGATATGATGGGAATCTTCGAATCAGTTAAAAATTTACTATTAGCTGTTCATCTCTGATATAGAATTAACCGAAATGTTGATTTTTTTATGAAAATAAATTTTCATGTATCTGAATTCTGAAATAGATTTTTTTTCGATTGTTATATACGAAAAATAAAGGTCAAGAAATATACCGAGTGAAATCATTTCCAGACCAAATTTCAAGAGAAAATTGACAATTCACTTCAATTTTAATTTTTATGATATTATATTGAGCCATTAATTGAAACTATAATAGCATTACGTATTAACAGTCAAAAACGAATAAACACTATATAAAATATTAAGCTAACACTGATTTTTGCGCTAATGCAAACATTTTAATTAAACATATCAATGCAACAGAAATTATTTTCAAGAAATTTATTGGAAAATAATAAATTATTGTGCATATAAACTTGATAATAATTTAACTTCTTATAAATAAATTTACATATTGTGAATCAATTATTAATTAAAATAACGTTAATTTATAGATCTGGGTTGAACAGTAGAAGCACTATCATCATTTTCATTTCTCATATAATAGCAGACACCTTTCCAAGTATGGCATATGTACCTTTCTTAAAAATACCTTTCTTAATATTATATTCTATTGATATTCCATGATATCTTTATGTGCATGCATATTGTATACAACTACTACAACCGTATAAACAAACATCACTGATTTAAATAAGAAGTTAGATGAAAAATACCTTTCTTAATATTAATCTGTGTCTTAGTTTTTCGAAGTGCATCTGTTACCGTCATTATGGAATATATCTATCGAGTTCTAGGAAAGTCCCTTATTGTTACAAAATACTATATCTCTATTCAAAAACTTATCTTACCGAAAGACCTTAATTATGATTATCCATGAAATTCTTGTGATGCATAACAATCGAATAAGAGTGACATTTTTGAACATTGAAAATTCCAATTATGGAGTTCATTTCCTTCTAAGAATGTTAGAAAATATTCATTGCAAAACCTAAATTTTTTATACAATAATAACCGTTTTATTTTGCATCATATGCGGCGCTTATTTTCACAAAATTAATCATAGATGCCAATTACATTAAAAGAATAATGAATTAATGGATAACTTCCTCCTGAAAGTAACAGCTATCGAGAAGATAAGAACCATCGAGCCATTTAAGATCCATGGAGAGAATGGTGATCTTCGAACCAGTTAAGAATTTGTTACTAGCTGTTTGCCTTTGAAATAGACTTAACTGATACGTTGATTTTTTCCGAAAATAAATTTTCTCTCTTCTGAATTTTGAAATACTTTATGGATTGTTACATGAAATCAAAAAAAATTAGTCATAGAAATATGCCGAGTGAAATAGTATTTTACAGAGTAAAGAAATTTCAAGAGACTATTGACAAATCACTTCAAATTCAATTTCTAATAATAATTTATTAAGCCTTTATTCAAAACTGTGATAGCATTAGGTATCAAAACCGAAACCGAATAGAAATCCATATGAAATATTAAGTTAACACTGATTTCTGCCGTAATGCAAATATTTTAACTAAAACACACCAATGCAAGAAAAATTACTTTCAAATAAATTGATTGGAAAATAGTAATTTACTGTATATATAATCATATAATAATTTAAAATATTATAAATCAGTTGAGATATTGTAAATTAATTATTAATTAAAATAACGTTAATTTATAGATCTGGGTTGAACAGTAGAAGCGTTATCATCACTTTCATTTCTCATATAATAGCAGACGCTTTTCCAAGAATGGCATATGTACCCCAATGAATCATCGCATGTCATTCCCCTCTTGGAACAACTTCCTTCTAAACGAAGTTTGTTGCTATTTGGATCACGAATGATTGAAAAAGTTGTGGAGCAATAAGCAACGATTTTCGTATTTGGAAAGATAACTTTTTCATCATCGGATAACAGAGGATGCGAAAACCCACTCTGGCCATCACAACTGGGTTGTTCATTTAATGTTCTGATCAGATAATCCATCTGCTTGGTAGTGACAGCAATTTCTGAATTTCGGATATTACAGAATAAATCTTTATCTAACTGTACAGATACGTTAGATTTCAAATAGAAATTTTGCCATTCATCTATCCTATTAGTAAAATATAAAATTAATATAGAATAAAGAATTTTGATTATACTATAACAGAGGATGCGAAAACCCATTCTGGCCATCACATCTAGGTTGTTCATATAATGTTCTGATCAGATAATCCATCTGGTTGGTAGTGACGGCAATATCTGAATTTCGGATATTGCAGGATAAATTTTTATCTAACTGTACAAATACGTTAGATTTTAAATAAAAATTTTGCCATACATCTATCCTATTAGTAAAATATAAAATTAATATAGAATAAAGAATTTTGATTATACTATAAAATGAACAACTTACTTAAACAATGGTAGGTTAGTTGGATAATTCATAACCAAGGTATGGAACATGAAGAATACAGAAGTAAAAGATATTAGATGCATCTTGCATTTGCTGTGTTGTAATTAAATCAATTTAATTTGTCTGGCTTTATATACATACTATCATTCGACAAATTGAAAATTTTTAATGGAAAACAATTCAGTATAAACATAAAGGAAAGTTCGTTAATATCTTATCGGAAGAAAGTACAGTCGTTTTTTTAATTTAGCTATCTATGTTAAGTTTTTTATCAAAGTAATTTTTGTTTCTTATCGCGTTACATTCATATGGAAATGTTTTATTGAAAATATCAAAATACACAAATTTCAAAATCCAAAAATTCGCTACTATTTTCAGATACCTTAATAACTTTTTAAAGTGAAATCTAAAGAATTCCCTTAATTTTTACTCGGAAGAAAGTACAGTCGTTTTTTTAATTTAGCTATCTATGTTAAGTTTTTTATCAAAGTAATTTTTGTTTCTTATCGCGTTACATTCATTGGAAATGTTTTATTGAAAATATCAAAATAGACAAATTTCAAAATCCAAAAATTCGCTACGATTTTCAGATACCTTAATAACTTTTTAAAGTGAAATCTAAAGAATTCCCTTAATTTTTACTAAAATGATCAAGATCGATTCGTTTTTCGAATTTAATTTATAGTAATTGATTGAAATTTTATCACTTTTAGAGCAGACGATTTATAGGATCCTAATCACAGAGACATATTTCAGCAAGACATGATCGAATATTGACTTATTCCCTGGAAGGCTTCAATATTGCTTGCATGCTTCATTTAGGTTTGATTATATTTATCGATCTATTCTCAAAAAATATCTTCTCTCTTATTAAGCAAATAATAATGAATCCATATAAATCAGGGCTGCCCAACTTTTTTATGACCGTGAGCTACTTTTTTCACCTGAGCGATATAGCAATCTACCGTTATCCAGGGAATAAAAATACAAAAATAGCAATGTCATCTATATAATTTAAAATTTATTAAATAAATGATTATACTATAAAATGAACAACTTACTTAAACAATGGTAGGTTAGTTGGATAATTCATAACCAAGGTATGGAACATGAAGAATACAGAAGTAAAAGATATTAGATGCATCTTGCATTTGCTGTGTTGTAATTAAATCAATTTAATTTGTCTGGCTTTATATACATACTATCATTCGACAAATTGAAAATTTTTAATGGAGATTCCTTTGGAAAACAATTCAGTATAAACATAAAGGAAAGTTCGTTAATATCTTATCGGAAGAAAGACAACCAAAGTATGGAACATGAAGAATACAGAATTAAAAGCTATTAGATGCATCTTGCATTTGCTATGTTGTAATTAAATCAGAAATGAATTTGTCTGGCTTTATATACATGCTATCATTCGACAAAAATGAAAATTTTAATGGAGATTCCTTTGGAAAATAATTCAGTGCAAAAATAAAGGAAAGTTGGATAATCTCCTTATCAGACGAAAGTACAGTAGTATTTTGATTTATCTATATAACTTTTATCGAAGTAATTTCTTTAACTTATCGCGCTACATTCATATGGAAATATTTTAATGGAAATATCAAAATACCCAAATATACGAAAATTTACTACAATTCTCGGATACATTTATTTTAGTAAACATTTTCTTTAACCGAATGTCACCAGCGAGGTCACTAATCTTTACTAAAATAATCAAAATGGATTTATTTTTCGCATTGGCCGCCAATTCCCGATGCCCTCGACAATCAATTGCCAATTCGAGAATTGTCCAAGAAAAAATGGCCAAAGCTAGAAGTTTTGAGGAGCTGATCATGCAGTAAGGAGAGTTGATCATACCAATTTTTATCTCATGTTATTGTCATTGTGAAAATCTTTTTAGTTTAGTCAAAGTAGAAAATATTATTTCGAAAACAAGGAGAAAAGCTAAGTCAAATAGTTCTATTTAAATTAAAAAATTAACCAAAGCAAAATGCGTTTTTTCAATTGAAAAACGCATCAAAGAAAAGCGTATTGTTAAAGTTGTTTATAGTTAGAAAAATGATATCAAAAGGAAAAATGTATTTACAGTTGAAAAAACATGAAAGAAATCGTTTTTGTGAATATTTTTAAAAAGTCATACCAAAGAAATGACGCTTAGAAAACGATTTCTTATAATAATTTACAAAATTACTTTCTTAATTTTAATTTCAAAAATAAAAACCGAATAATCAAAAATGATATATATAATTTATAAGTACAAGAATGTACTTTATTATCTGGTTTACGGAAAAGTGGCTCACCGCATTTCGCCCCCCGTACTTTTCGTCCCCAGCATATTTCGTTCCCTGTAGATAATGAGTAGCATACAAAATTGTAAATACAGTCAACTCTCGATAACTCGATTTTTTTATTGAAATCCCAGCCCCTTTAGTGAAGATTCAATGTTAAGGGTCTGCGATTGTTTACAAAAACCTAATTAATTAGCAAAAATTAAAAAAGTGAAATTTCGCTTAATTTTCATTTAAATTTTTTGATTCATTGCATTTTTATTGTCTTTCTAAAGATGTAAAATTTTTTCCGAATTTTATTTCAATAACTTTTCGTTCATTCGTGTAATTTTTGTGGGTCGTTTGTCGATTCGATGCCTTTAATGCGTGAGTAGGTGGTACACAGGGGTCCAAGATAGAAAGAAAAGAAGTAACTACTGAATTTAAGAAAAATAAAAACATGTTTATTAGTATTTTAATATATATATGTAGTGCGTCACTCAAGGAAATCAATCGTCACGGTGGACATAATGTATGTGTGGTGTGTGTGTGTGTGTTCAGTTTATACAATTTCGTATATACGATTTAATTAATTATACACAACATATATATTTTTTGTAATACATCATTATATTTTTGCGATTACATATTTAATATAAATGCTTATGTTAATAATAGAAATATATATATATATAAACATACACATAAACAACAAAAAAATGCACAATGCAAAAGAGTTTTGGGCTGGAATCTAGGACCTGACAATATGAGACCGGAGAAAACACGATTCCGTAAAATCGAGAGTCCACTGTATTAAGTTTTTTATCAATAACTTTTTAAGACTACTTGTATTATCCAATTTTCTTCATTCGTATGCTTATTATATTCATAAGACTTACCACCATCAAAAAATGCCAAACATTTTGTTGAATGGCTAAGCTTTCATATAAAAGAAATCATGTTTTCTCCGATCTCATATAATGTACGAAAAGTTTTGAAAGAAATAAAATTTTGAAAAATTTTTTACACCTTTAGAAAGACAATAAAATTGTAATGAATTGTAAAATTATCAAAAAATTTAAGTGAAAATTAAGCGAGATTTCACTTTTTTAATTTTTGTTAATTAATTAGGTTTAATTTGTAAACAATCGCAGACTATTAACATCGAATCTCCAGTAAAGGGGCTGTGATTTCAATAAAAGTACGAGTTATCAGAGTTGACTGTATTTACAATTTTGTATCCTACTCATTATCTACAGGAGGCGAAATGTGCTGAGGACGAAAAGTGCTGGGGACGAAATGTGGGAGGCGAAATGTGAAGGGCCACTTTTCCGGATCCCAAGAATATACATGAGCGAATGGAAAAGCTTATTTCCGATATAGAAAGGAAGTGTTTTCCAAACTGTGGGGCGCCTTACTATGAAGAGTTAGTCCATTGCAAGGGGCGCAAAAGAATTAACAAAAACATCATTTTTGAGAAAACAAACAAAAATAAATAAATAAATTCAAATTGGTGTGGAAGTTGATTTATTTACTAGCGAGAATGGGATTGTCTGTCACGTCAACATGTTTCGTGACAGGCAGTTCCATTCTTGCTGGTGAATAAATCAAAATTCATACGAATGTACTCTGCTACTTATCTCCGCAAAATTTCAAGCTTTGATCACTTTTTCTTCGACAATTATCGAATTGACCAATGAATGTCGGGCGTATCGCGAATTGGCCGGCCAAAGCCCCAAACAATCGTAAATTCTCGTATAATTCGGGCTTTGGCCAAATGAGTTGACCAAATCTAGAAGTGGCCAAACATTTTCCGAATTGGTTAGTTGACCAAATCTAGAAGTGGCCAGCCATTTTCCGAATTGGTTAGACTTCGGGCAATGCCCGAAGTCTAACCAATTCTGAAAATGGCGGAAATTTAAAGCAATTATTTTTATATTTTTTCATATATATTATGTAACATATATATTATATTTACATTTGTTAATAATTAACTAAATAATTGCCCTACATTACGTGAATATTTTCTCTCTCATTAAACAAATTATATTGAACTGATATCGTTTATTTTCAATAGGTTGGTTCTCTATTGTAATTTAATAGCATATGTGAATTTAATACAAATTAGATAACAAAGATGGTGTTATCGCGCTGACGGATAAAACTCGTACATTCTAATATTTTTATTTTTAATTAAATTTTATTTAATTAATAAGTCAAAGATATAAGTCAGACCCTTCCCATTCAGAGAGAGACTCAAGGAAGTGTTTATAAAGACTGTTCTCTATGCAAGAAAATGCTCTTGATATTTTACATGTTTTTTTCTTGTGCATTAAACTTTATCATGTATGATGAAAATTGATGATTGTATTTTGACATGCATGATGATTGTATTTTGAAAACAATCATCCATTCACTCATTCAAATTAACATACCCCAACGAGAAAAAAAGAGAAGAGTAGAAAAGGAAAGAAGGTTAGTAAACCTAGCTGAACTTCTAACAGTAATAGAATGAAAATAAAAAAAAATATATAT
>AYEL01073676.1:0-18291 GCA_000484575.1 Olivierus martensii
ATATAATATTTATTAAATAAAATGTTAATATCTTGTAACCGATAAAATGTTAAATTTTATTCGGCCATAATATGTATATTTATTCAATATACATATGGCATTTAAGTTTATGGCTTCAAATATCTAAATAATTTAATTATGTTGAATAAAATTTAATTTCTTTTAATATAGTTCTTAATATAACTAGGCAAATGTTCATAATTAAATTTTCAATAAATTATATTGTTTAATAAAGAAATAATGCTGTATATTATAATAAAATTTTTAATTGGAATAATATATACTGTAGCAGTATCAAATGCTTAAAATATCATTTATACGTTATTACCTGAATAAATTTTAGGAAAATAACAGTTGTTCAAAGATATGATTAAGGTGCAACTTAAGATAAAATACAGTATATAATCAGCTGCGTGTAATATAATTGTACATTTTTTTTTTTTTTTTTAGAAAATAATCTAACGCAAAAGTCTTCTGTCTTTGACACGGAATTTTTGCAAATAAATTAATCCTTATGATTTGAGAAGAATAAATATTGTGGAAAGTAAAAAAATCTACAAAATTGTTGCATTTTAGTTTCACCCGTTTCCGAGTTCTTTCGACATTCTTTTTGATAAGAAGTGAAGATATCAAAATATTGTATTTATAGAATCAGAGACGCACTGTGAGATTCGCATGAGAAATCTGAAGAATCTTTTTTTTTTATAGAAAATTTAATATGGTTTTTTTATGTTAAATATTTATTATTCCTGTGTATTTTTATTTTATAGTATTAAAGTAATTAACTGAAAGATTTATTTTCTATTTTTATAAATATCATACTTTACAAAATAATTAAGTATATGTTTTAGTTATAAGTTATATAGGCCTATATATCAATGTTAATAGCTTCTATTGTTGCAATTTTGATCAAATAAATGGAAAAGTTTAGATAGGAATCATATTTATAATATCGTACTATCCCCTTTTGTACATTGAATTTTACTAAATACAATATTCTAAAAAATTTTACATATAATTTTCATGTCAAACCTCGAGTATTGATTCTTTCTGATGGAAATTATTTTGAATTGCATCATATAATTTATAAACTCAAGACAAACAATCAATCAATTTTATTTTTATTTATTTTTTCATAATTTTTAAGAGTATTCGCAATAAATATAGAAGACCAATAGATTAAGCTTATTTTCAAAACCTGGGTGAAAGTTTTGATACATTGATTAATTCTAGACTGAATAATCGAACAGATAGAGAAATATAAGGAAAATGGCACTTATATTATGCCATCAAATACATAGATGTGATAGAACAGGGCTGCAATATAATACAGCATTACAAACATATTATTATTTATAAGAAAGACTATACATTTTTTAATAATATAGGATTAAAATTTTCTTTCATCCAGTGGCGCATTTACCACCGGATGCACTAAGTGCATGCCTACAGGCCCCAAAATCGAAAATTTTTATATTAAATTATTAGATATATAATTCATTTTTTATTATTGCATTTTTGATTTCATCTAAAAAAATGTCGAATGTGTAAATTTTGGAGTAAAAATGAAATTCGAATTCGAATATTGGGGGGTTTAAAATCCCCAATGTTTGTGGAAATCGAATATTAGGGAGTCGAATATTGAAATATTTATGGAATTCGAATATTGGGAGATTGAAGTCTCCCAACATTCGCAATTTAACACGTAGGAGACTCAAGATATAAATAAATGCGCTTTTGTTTTCTTTCATCACACTGTTTTAAAAAAATTCTCGAATGTTTTAAAATTACCCGTAAATATTAAATTATATATAAGTTATAGGCAAATGTTACATAATTTGAAATATTTTATAATTATGTTAAAAAGTTTAAATATTTATTATATAATCTCATTGCGTAAATTAATAACACAATGAATTCTAAATTACTATAGAGTTCAGAAACTGGTAACGGTAATTCGTTATTACTATCCAAGGATCTCCCAAATCTGCTCAACTCCGTATCAAAGCTCAATTTTAATAAGATTATTAAAATATTAAATGAAGAAAAATAGAAATATAACAAAAAATTAAATTATTTTTATTTATGAAATAATTTTGATTCATTTGTGAAGAATCTTAAACAAAATATTAAATATATGCATATGAATTGATATTAAATAGTATTGACGGCCATTAGACTCTATCTTTATATAATAGATAATGGCAATCATTCATTTCATTTTTATTTTATTAAACTTTTTACGTTTGTAAGACTATTATAGACAATAATATAACTTGATATATCTCAAATTTAAAAATACGAAAATTATATTTTCTATTTCATAACTTATAAAATATTTTTGATATTATTATTAAGGAGAACTTCCAAATTTCCCTAAAAGTCCTTATATTATAAGCAGAGTATAGTATCATCGTTAATATATAGCATATATGAAAGGCTAAACAGTTATATATATGGATGCTATATATTGTAGCGATGGCCTATTATCGCTTATGGTAATATTTATTTTATACTTGAGAATAAGAATTCTATTTACTACATTACGAGATTTTAATAATTAAAAAAGTGATGATAGAATAGACTGGAAAACATTGATTTATAGCGAATAACTAAAAATGATGCTCTTACGAGGATTTGGAAATATCTATTATCAAGATTAAAATTAAATATTTAAACAATATACAGTATAGGGCTATATTGCATTATCAAAGCTGACTAATATTAAATGTTCTACAGTACTTTGTATTTCTATTAGATTCAAGATTGATACTGTATTTAGAAAATCCTGTACAATATAAAGTTAGATCTATTCTACTAATGAATAACTGAATAACAATTTTCTGTTTCAAATTTTGAAAGTGGAGAGCTTCCTTTGCAATATAGTAAACAGTAATTATTGTCAATTGCATTTGATAATAGGCCTCTTTCTTAAGTTTTTGCAAAATTAATGTTCCTGGATTTTCAAATTTATTTTCAACAAGAATTTAATTCATTTTCTGAAAATTGGGCAAACATTATCAAAAGAACTTAAATTTATCAACCATATGCCTAAATTTTCGAAAAACGTGTATTCTAAACAAAACCACTTGCTTCGAATCACATGACTGCTTTTGAACCAGTCAAACAACAACACGATCTTACAACTGCTGTATAAACGCATGCGTAAGTGACACGCAACAGATCTTCGTGTCAGACTCTTTCGCGTCAGCTAAAGTAACGGTTGTAAGGTCATGAATTTCGGTAATTTATTAATCTTTGTTTCTTTTTTGATAGTCGTATTAGGTGAAGTTAAAGAAGACAATGTCTTAGTATTGAATAAAGAAAATTTTGATCATTCAATTAAAAATAACAAGTATATCTTAGTGGAATTTTGTAAGTATAAATTTTATTTTCAAAATATTCCTGTTGGATTAAATATATCTTATATTATGTCGCATTGAATAATAGCAGTAATAATAAATTTTACCAAAATTTTTTTGTTTTCGATTGTATTGATAGAATTTCCTCAAATTTTTATTTTACGCATTGTTTATATTCAAGGTTTATATTTTACACACCGGCAAATAATCATGATTAGTATATTGTCTAAATTGTAATCATGAAATATTATATTAAATAAAAAACATTAAATCAAAATTTTTGTCAAAATTTCAAATTATATAGGGCCTATCTGTGATAATATGCATACCATATATACAGTACATAATTTATAATTATTAATAAATGTAAGAATATTTGTACCGAATATTTATTATTCTAAAGATATATTACTCAAAGCATTTGAAGTATTAGATTATATATAAAGATTTGTAAGAAATTGTTAAAAAATCATCTCTGTCAATAAAATATCAATAAAGATTTTTTATATAAATTTTTTGGATTTTAAAATATTTATTTGAAACTTACTGATTGCAAAATTATTCTTTATAAGTATTTATGCCTATAAGATAATTATAATTTTTATTGCCATTTGATGACTAGTTAATACGGAAATAAAATATTTTATATATATATACAGTATATATATTAAACAAATAAATGCTGAAAAGCTAAAAATAGTATTTTTAACCAAATTTAGGGTCATATCGGTTTCTATGCTTTTTTAAATCTGTTAAACCATATTTATTAAAAGAGTATTAATATTTGTTACAAGCAGTGGTGATTTTAGGGTGCTTGCGTGAGCCCTTTGTTAAATTAGTTTGCTTGTTTGTTTATTCCAAGAAAAACCTGTCTTGTGTGTCATAATCATACTTTGACTTACATTAGTTTCTCTCTCCCTTGTATTTGCATATTTGAATGTACATCTTGAATAATGGCAATCTGGTGATAATGCCCTCTGAAGCAGTGTAGGCAGAGAGGACTTAGTGTGTAAAAAAATTTTTTAAACATGGAAAAGTGAGAATTAGAGTCTTGTCTGTTTCCTTTAAGATCGGTCAAACGCATTGTAGATAACCTTAAATTTAAAGAGAGACCTTTAAGATAATTTAATCCTAAACCTTACATAAAAACTTTTTTGAAAAATCATCACTTGGCCTTAGAACCTCCTAGAAAATCAACTGGCGTGAAAGAAGAAAATAATGTGGTAGTTTCTGGCATAAATTGTGCCACATTATTAAATTTACTTGTTATTTTTTATAATTTCTGTGATATTTTGTGATTTTTATTATTTTTTATTTTTTTAAATTTTAAAGAGTTTTTTATTTTAAAATGTTTTCTTGCGTATGTATAATTATTTATATTTTCTGTTTTTGTAAAAAGTAAAATATTTAATTAGAATTTCATATTTTGTTTTTTATATGTTTAAAGTGCAAAAAATCTCTTTGTTAAAATTTTCATAGCTCACCACTGGTTACAAATATATTATTTATATTTTATTTTAAGTTTATATATTTATACACATATTTGAAATAATTTATATAATTCAAAATTATAAATTAAATTTTATTTTAGTGTATTATAATAAAAAGTAATAATTTTTTTTGTTACAATAGAAATCTAAACAAAAATAAGCAATGAAACTATATGACAGAAGAACAATGTATTGGCTTTTGATTTATATTTATTATATATAATTGAATAATGATTGAATTTTTAATTTTATTTTGCTTTTAAATGAAATAAAATGATGAAGTGTATTCCTGATTATACAAATTCATGATGAGATTGATTAGAACAGTAATGAGAAATTATACCCCAGAAGTTAAATTCATTTTATAATTATTATCCAAATCCCACTTACAAGTATATTTGGGATGAAAAATATGTATAATAATCAATTCTCAGAATTTTTTTTAAAAGATGTATGTAAATGTAATTTTGAAGCCAATATGGGCAATTTTTGTAACTGCATACTAATGATATTTAGAATTGAAGAATTTCTCAAAGACATTCAAAAATCAGCACATTGATACCTTGGTTAATGACAGTAATCCATTCCAGGATTAACTTTGTTAACCAATCGTTGTTATCCAAGGTACGATTCCCCATAGGATTTAATTGAAAATTGATTAATTTGTTCCAGCACCTCCCCATAACCTTAGTAAGTATGCTGATAAAATTCATTTAAAATGTCCTAAAAATATGGAAAGTATCATTTATTTATTATTTGCCAGAAAAAAAATTAACATTAATAAAATGAATTGTTCATGAAAATAGTTTTTAATTATCAATCTCACTCAGAATGACAATTGGGCTCATTTCGGAGTTTTCTGACAAACGAACCCATAAACACTGATTAGCAGCTTATAGATTCAACGATTATGACAAATGAATCCATAAACACTGATTAGCAGCTTATAGATTCAACGATTATTATACAGAAAGATTTGATACTGATTAGCAGTTTATAGATTCAACGATTATTATACAGATGAGATTTGATTTTGCCTTTATATCGAACGAACAGTGACATGCACACACACGCACACACCCACACACCGATTTATTGCCTATATGCACTGTAGGATCTTGGACAGACGTTTTTTTTTTCTTCTAATGGAATCCGAAACTGTGACGTCACACCACTTGCACATGTCAAGTAATATATAATACAAACAAACAATAGAATCTGACTTTGTTTGCAGAATTTAAAATAATAATCGTCTAGAAATCGTCTTTAAGAAATTAAAAATTAGTGAAATGTTGCACGTCTACTTTTAATTAATTAAATAATTTGTTTTCATTACTATATGTTAATTATCATTTAGTTAAATATATTTTTATATGGTTATAATTTTATTAATTTTAATAATGATATCGTCGGATTTGAATTGATTGTGATAAAAAAAATAATGACTAATAACTGAGCTAACGAATCACATGATGCGATGATGAATTGTTTTACAGAGCTCTATTTTGTAAGAAGTTCACATAATCAGAAGTCGTTAACCAAAGCCTGCATCGTTAACCAAGACATTTTTTTCTTACAGCCACTCGTCGTTAACCAAGTACATCATTATCTGATGCCGTTGTTAACCAAGGTGCCACTGTATTTATAAAACATTATTAAAATCTGCATTCTTTGTTTCATATTTGTGCTCAATAGTTGGAAAGTTAAAATAGATTGACAAATGAGTTTGTTGAATCACTTTTGAGGATATTTTCCAAAATTGATCTTGATTATGAATGTCTTTGGACTAGTGATCTCTTTTTTATTTGCAACTTACAGATGATTAAGAGTGAAATAAATTTATAATGGAATCCTGATATAATCTTGAATTTTAATGCTTTTTTTGTAGTTTCTGTAAAAGCTTTCTATAATTAATATATTAATTATAAATCCATTTTGGTATAGAATGATTTTAGGATTATATCTGCATTTATTGCAAAAATTCAATCTCTACATGAAGTTCTTAGTGCCATTTTTTTGTTTATATCATATTTGAAGATAATTTCCTTATCTAATTTATGTATCTATTGTTTACTCCAGATGAATTTTTGTTGTTTAATAGTGAACAATATACTTATATATTATTTTGCCAACTATTCTTATTGCAAAGAATTGTAAGATGAGTTTTAATTATTTTGCATTCTTTTTTTTTATATATATAATATATATATATTGTATTCTCCTCTAAATCTGCTCAACTTTGTTGTACCTACATAAACATCCTTATATCATCTTTTCATTACATTATATTATTCCACACTTAAATGACTTACATACAGATCTGTTATATTAAACTCTTAATTTCTCCATGAATTGGTATTTTGAGTTGTGTAGTTGATATATACTGTTGCCAGTTTACATGCAAAGAAATAAGCCAAATAGAACTTAAAAAAAAATTGACATGTAAAAAAATATGAGCTTTGCATTTGTTTTGCATTTTAAAACTGAACATTTTTTCTAGATTGACTGTTTATTACTAAATTAGATTGTCTCTTTTCCCCTTTTTACTGATCCCCAGCTGTTTAGCATAGAAATATTGATAATGAAGTGACCAGATAAAAAACTTTTAAATTCAAATTAATAAAATAATTTGTTTGTCAAAATAAAAAGTAATGTTTGTCTGTGTATCTCTCTGTCTCTGTGTGCATGTGTGTCTGTCATAAGTTTTTATAAAATGGCACTGAGGAGATTTGACATACAAAGATCATGGCATTGCAATATCAAACATGGTCAGAATCAGCCCAGGATTTGACATTTTCAGATTTTGTTGAAATATGAACAGAATTCTTCAGACTTCTATTTGAATTTGGATATTCATAGATACTTCTATTACATAGGAAATTTAAACTTGGAGCTCTATTAAGGTTTGGAATAATAATTCTGAGATGAAATGTGAGCATTCAAATTATTTCAAATATGCAGGATCATTATTGGAATAATAATTTTGGAATTGGTACTATAATCCTAAATATGATATCATTTCCAGATTAACATGAAATCATGATCACATTAATAAATATCTATAATATATAATATCACAGCAATTTAATAATTGATATAATTGTTCATATTTACATGCAAGGGAAAAAATAACATTTTTGTCAGAAACACATTGGCAGTGTTGGATAATTCAACTAATTTATTCATTAATTAAATATTTTTGATTGTTTTTTATCATCATAGTTCAGCAATTAAGGATTGATATTCAAAATTTATATTAGGTTATAGAATTGTAGGATTGAATTAAGAAGTTTCAGTTTTTAATCTTAATTGATATTTACAAGTACAGTGGATTCCACTTAATTGGGACACATTGGGACTAAGACATTTTGGCCCAATTAAGCAGCTGCCACAATTAAATGAAGTAATAATAAATTCTAAAATAAAATATATAATTCGTAGGTAAATAAATAATAGATAAAATTAATAATTAGGTACCTATTTTAATAAAGCATTAAAATAGGTACCTAATTATTAGTTTTTCACCAATCTCCTCTGACTTTGTCTTCAACACTGGGCAGCTGATATTCACATCTCGCCCGCTAACTATAGAAAACCATTGATCTAATGCTTCTTAGACTTCTGGATCTTTTCCATCACGCTTTCTTTTGGATATTCCCGGAATTTCTTTCTATAATGCCCACTCGTCACGCAGTTGTAGGAGATGTGCTATGGTAGATTTTGGTTTATTTCAGCAAGTGTACGATGGCTTGTATTAAATGGCTGGCTTTTAATTTTATTCAGCAAAGCAATGTCTACGACAGCTTGTATTAAATGGCTGGCTTTTAATTTTATTCAGCCAAGCAATTTTTTACTTGGAGTGGTAAAGGCTTTTAATTTTATTCAGCCAAGCAATTTTACTTGAGTGCAAAATCTTTTATTGACATCTTGGCAAAGATTAGTGTATATAGTGTTGCCATACTTTCGAAAAATCCCTAAAATAAATCAAAACTTGAAAATTCCTTTTCTGCTACTGTACCAATTGAGCAAAAAGTTGTCCCAATTAAGCATTTAAATTATGTATTAGTTTATTAGTTTGGTTTTCGAATTGTTAGTGTCTGGCAAATTATACACACAGCTAGGGACACTAACAATTCAGTTTCACTGCTGTAGCTGCCCCAATTAAGCGAATCCACTGTATATTTATAATTTCAAAATATTCAAAGAACTTCAAATAAACCTAATTTTACTAGCCAAATTATATCCCTTGAAACTTTAATGGTAATTTTAACGATTTGAAAGAATTTAAACTAATTTCAGTGCCATCTTGTAATTAAAATAATTATTATTTTATTAAATCAATGAGTGGCACCATCTATTAATCAATAATTAAATTAGAATTTTTAACTAATTTATCAAAGAACATCTTAATATGAATTCAAGAAGATAGTTATGGATGCTTCCATATTAAAATATGTCACACTGTTAGGAGAAGGAGGAGATGATAAATGATGTAGAGGACGGAGGGGGTCATGCAAATTGCAAATGTCACATTAAAAAATGGTTAGTTTTTTATATTTCTATGATTTAAAAATTTTTTTTTATAAAATATAAAATTTTTATGCTTAATTATTCAAAAAATAAGACTATAATATAAAATATTTAAAAATGCATTTGCTATAAAATGCAAGACACATATCCAGTTGTTTGAAGGTTTATTTGTAAGTTAAAGAATCATCATAAATAAATTATGGATTTAGTATGAGGAATACAATATATTTAACAAAGTACTAATGCAGGGGTAACAAATCTTTTTAAGGGTGAATGCCAAAATTTGCCTAAATTTTTGTAAAAACTACTACTAGTATGCCAATCCAAATTTTAAACAATAAATCATCCAAATATCAGGTCCAAGTTTTGCATGCCAAAAAAATTTGAGTATACTGCTTTGAGCACCTGTGCTATAGGTTTGCTACTCTTGTACCTAATATAAAGTAATTCCTGTTTTCCATGTGTTTTATATATTTTTTCTATTTTTACATAAAATTGGATAAAAAATTTTTAAATAGAAGGGGAGGGGATCTTTCAAATTTCTGATGTCAGCCAGGGGGGTCAAGTTTGAATTGATGAAAATGATGAACACTTTTTGACTTTCTACTTCAAAATTTTGACGGTTTATATTTTAAATTTTTGTAAAAACTACTCCTTGCATGCCAATCCAAATTGCATTCAATATCTATTACATAGATGCTCTATGTAATAGATATTGTTTCATGAATTATTATATTTCATGAATAGCAATAAAATTTGTTAAAAAGTTGTAGTAACCAAACTTAAATAAAGTAATCTTTGTTATGTCACTTTTCCAACATTTTTTGCATTTAAACTAATATGAAAAGGATTTTCATTTTGCAAAAAAATTTTTTTGCAATTATATTGGGTTGTTCGGAAAGTAATTTCGTTTTTTCCCATTAGTGGTTTTAGTTGTATTTTTTACCCGCCAGTTTTATTCTAAGCCATATTATCATTATAAATTTTGACAACCGACATTTCAAGGTATATTTATAAAAAAAATTTTTTTTTATTCTGTTCAGTTATTTTTTTTTTATCTCGTATCAAAAATGGAAAACAAAAAGGAGCATTTTCAGCATATTTTGCTTTTTTTATTACCGAAAAGGTAAGAATGCTGTTCAATCAAGAAAAAAGTTATGTGAAGTGTATGGAGAAGATGTGTTAACAGAATTCCAGTGCCAAAATTGGTTTGCAAAATTTTATTTTGACAATTTTAATATTAAAGATGCACCACGTGTTGGAAAATTAATTGAAGCTGCCGATGACAAAATAAAGGCACTGGTTGAAGCAAATCGCCAAATAACACGAGAAATTGCTACCAGATTGAATTTGTCAAATTCAACTGTTCATGACCATACGAAATGACTTGGTTTTATTCCAAAGCTCGATATTTGGATTCCACACATTCTCAAAGAAAGAGATTTGCTTCGTCACATTGACATCTGTGATTTGCTGCCCAAACATCAAAAAAATGATCCATTTCTGAAGCAAATCATAACTGGTAGTGAAAAATGGATTGTTTACAACAATGTTGAATGCAAGTGATCATGGAGCAGATGAGCCAGTTCATAGCACTTCAAAAGCAGATATTCATCAAAAAAAGTAATGCTCTTTGTTTGGTGGGATTTCAAGGAATTTGTTTTTTGAGCTTCTACCAGACAATTCCACAATTAATTCAGAAATATACTGCCACCAATTGGACAAATTGAGTGATTCCATCAAACAGAAGAGGCCAGAATTGATTAACAGAAAAAATAAGTGTTTCACCATGATAATGCCAGACTTCATACAAGTTTGATGACTCGCCAGAAGCTGTTACAGCTTCGATGGGATGTGCTACTGCATCCATCATGTTTGCCAGATCCGACACATTATTATTTGTTCCATCTTTAACGAATTCTTTAGATGGCAAAACATTTAGTTCAAATGAACATGTCAAAAATCACTTGGTTCAGTTTTTGGCAACTCAGTTTAAATGAGGATGTCAAAAATCACTTGGTTCAGTTTTTTGCAAGCCTAAATGAGGATGTCAAAAATCACTTGGTTCAGTTTTTTGCAAGCAAAGGAGCATGGAATCATGCTACTACCAGAAAGATGGCAAAATATATAATTAAATAAAATATTTATATACTATAAAAAGATTGTCATTTATTTTCATTAAAAAAAAAACGAAATTACTTTCCAAACAGCTCTATATTATAAATGAATGCTTTGTAAAAAAGCATTCATTTAGGCAACTCTTTTTCATAAAGAGAATAATATATGTGATTATTATTTTTAGATTAGATATATATATAATCTATCATATTTTTATAAACATAATATTTTTATAAAATATATATATATATATGTATATAAGTGTAATAATTTTTTAATAGGAAGATTTTTATATAGGAGAGTCAGCTTATACATGAGGTAGTTCAAAATTGAAAATAGTTTTGTAAAATCATAAGATTTGTCATGATAGTCTGTCTTTGCACAGCCTCATACATATTCCTAACAAAATTCATCATCTTACCAATAAATTAATATTTTCATATGTATTTAAATATTACATACTATACAAATAAAATCAAAATTATATAAAATAATTGCTTTGCATTCCTTTTATGCTAGTAGTGCATTTTTTGACAGCCATGAGATCCTTCATATTTATTCTTAAAAAATAATATATAATTTTGATTCTCTTATTAAAAATATATGAATATATATAAATGTTCATATTTAAATATACAGTGGATTCTGCTTAATTGGGACAGTGCATAATTGGGACAAATCTCAAAGAACGAAAACCAAACTAATAAACTTGCGTAATTGGGACAAATCTCAAAGAACGGAAACCAAACTAATAAACTATGTAATTGGGACAAATCTCAAAGAACGGAAACCAAACTAATAAACTAATAAAAACAGTCGATTCTGCTTAATTGGACCACCAGGCCAAATCTCAAAGAATGGAAACCAAACTAATAAACTAATACATAATATTATTATTAATACAGTGGATTCCGCTTAACTGGGGCAACGCATAATTGCGCCAAATCTCAAAGAACGGAAACCAAACTAATAAACTAATACATAATTTATCGGAAACCAAACTAATAAACTAATACATAATTTAAACGCTTAATTGGGAGAAACCAAATTAATAAACTAATACATAATTTAAATGCTTAATTGGGACCACTCTACCATAGACACGTCTCGTACAAAAATAAAATCAACTGCGTAAGGAGTGGGCATTACAGAAAGAAATTCCAGGAACATCGTACAGGATGAGTTACTGAGGAACTCGATACCGGGGCGATCGGTGCTAATGCATTCCGGGGCAACACTGTATAGGGTATACGGTTATGTCCAGTCCCCGGGGCAAAATCGGAAAAGTTTACGATTTTGTTTTCGTTGTGTATTTCAGGTTGTTTCACAATTTTCTATTGTATTTTTATTTCATTCTGTTCCTAACGATACTGTTTAATAAACATGATGATTATAATTATTTATTTCTTTTAAATGTCGGAAATACATGGCTACAATGTTAGTTATACGATTATGGACAGGTTTCCCCTATATATAACTTAAATTCAGAAAAATTATGTTATGGATTTTATTTTCATTTTTAATGTTATTAATAAAAAAAATAGATTCAACATAACTAACCTTGTATCTTAAAAATAGATTTTAATTATCGAAAAAATCATCAGAAGTAGAAAAACATCAATTTAGGATAGAAAATTTCAATCTCAGAACGTAAACATTAAATTATGTAGAAAATAAACTCATTTTACAGCTAAATATTTAATTCAGGTCATTAAAAAGTAAAATATTGTTTCTTGTTCTCAAAACATTCATTCGTGATATTCACTCTAGTATGTTTTATGTTAGTATCATTTTTCATCCGCAATTTTATTATTATTAATTAATATATAGGAATTTTATGTATTCTTATATGTTTACCTGATGACTAAAGATAATTTATTTAATTTGATTTATCTTTATCTTTCATTACTGAATCACACTATATGATATAGATTAATGTATGAGTTTCGGTCTTATATATCATTTTAAGCAGCAATGATAAGATTATATGCTAGAGAATTAAAAACTAAAGTTATTATTTTTTATTGTATTTTATATATAAGTTTTTGAAAGATAAATATATAAAACATATTTTTGATCTATTTTTCTACATTATTTATTTATCCTTGTTTTCAAGATGAATACTGTGTTGCTCGTATTACTATGCAATATTATCTTGTCTTAGCAATCGATCAAAATATCAAAACTGTGGTGCTGAAAAAAATGTTCTCTCTTGCTATAATTATTATCTAACATATTATTGGATAGTGCATTTAATAGAAAACAATCACTTTAAATGAGGGAACTTCATAGAATCAGACGAAAAGATATTTAGATTATAAAGAGGGTAGAAAAAAAGCATCTTAATGCAAAATATTATATTTAAGTAACCCAATATAATTTAGAAAAATCTTCGTTCTTTCAACATCCCCGACTTGGCACAAAAGTGTTTTTTTTTATAAAAAATTTCTTTATAATTCTTATTTCTTTCTTAACTTTTATATTAAAAAAGTAATTATAAAAAATTTGGCTTCTGGGAATAAATATTTTGTTGCTAGGATCATTATTAATTATTTTATAAATATAAATAGTTATTACATTGTTCTATTTTCAGTTTTGTGAATGCAATTTAAAAGTTGAAGAATTAACGATGAATTTTTTATTATTTTTTAAAATCTCATATGATAATGCCGTCAAAATAGTTTTATTTACAGAAATATTATAAATGACATGAATTTCAAGCGCATTTCACGAGAATAAAACTAAATAAAAATTGCTAATTAGTAATTGTTCTTTAGGGATACCAAACTTCGATCAATAGATCATTATTTCATTAATAAATCCAGATGTTTATCCGCGATTGCTGATAAAATCATTAAGTAACTTAATAATACTGAATTAAATATTTTGACAACAATATTTTATAGATATCAAATCCGTAACAATCAATTATCTGTTATTAAAAAGATTTATATATTTAATTTCTCATACTGAAATTTTGTTTTGCAATGATATTTTGGACTCCATTAGTATGCAATGAGAAGCCAAACACGTTCCGCTTGCATTTATAAAAATGCAAATTAAGAATCTTAATAATTTATTCAGTTGACTGAAACAACTTTTAGCAGACTAAACCATCTCCTTTACCTAAAATATTTACCATACATTTCATGTAAAATATGATAATAACTTCATGTAACTTAATCATAAATCATAATAATTTTATAAAATATTATGTATATAATGGTTCATATTTACGAATACTGCTATTTATAAAAAGAACTACACTTTATATTTTCATATAACACTTTTATTCATTTTAAGAATAAGCTAAAAGAGACAGATGATTATAATTTAGTTCACATAGCTGCATAACTCATCCGTACAGGAATATTCATAAATATTACTCTTTAGATTTATTCTAAAGTGTAAGAATATATGTAAGTACAGTATATACTTCACTACCGAATTAGCTTAAGAGAATAATTATCTTCAAATAAATTATTTATACAAATACATTCTCGTGAATACATCTAATTAATATTCCCAAGCTAGAATGTAACACTTATCATTTCCACATCAGAAAGATTAGCTTCGTTCAAGTGATAAATTGCCTTCAATAAACATTAAAACCACATTTCTACCATCGCTGCGAATTAGTACAGTTAGCAAAAATATTATTCGTGACATATCCAAATTTATTGCCGAATTTTATCTAACTTTTTAAATTCCATATCTATATTTACTTTATTTTTTCGCCCACTTATGGATAAGAGAATTCTAGCAGATTTACGTCCGGCACTTCTTGAAAGATTGCAGTATATTCAGTATTGAATAATTTGAATAATAATGAGAAACATTTTTCCCTATTATTAATCAAAGAATAATCTATTAAATCAAATTAAACTAATGAGTCCCATCATTAGTTTAATTTGATTAGTTTTTCATAGACAGAAAACCGAATTTTCTGTCAATGCTATACAAAAAACAATTTTAACTATAAGTATTATATGAATTTTAATTTAATATTCTGAAAATTCAAGTTAAATGTAATAGAAATTATCATTAGAAAAACTCACAAAATGTCGTATATTTATTTGAGACATTTTGAATAGAACAAATATAATTACTTTGAGAAATGAGCTGATATTTTCCAAAGACTCAGGAGAAAAATGATTCGTTTCCTTTTTATTATTTATTTATTATTCAATACGCTCCTTATTTTTCTATACTTGTTAAACTTAATTATACGATATACTATAAAGCATCTATGATTTTTGTTTTTCATTCTGATATATTTTATGATAATATCATATCAATATTGTATAAAAAAGTGAGCTAATATATAAATTATCCCTTTGTTGCAATGAAATGATCTTTGACAGGACAAAAGTTACCTGCTTTTTCTTAAAAGGAAAGAGGATCTTCGAAAAAAATCCGCCTATTGGCACAATATAAAACTGTGTTATATATTTATATCTCCAAATAGTTTTTGGTTTGTTTTGTATATTGACGTACTAAATCCAATACATCAAAACCAAGCTTCAAAAAGACATTTCTTATAATATTATTTCAGACAATAAAAAACTTGGCCAGGTGGCCATATTTTAATGCATTCATGTTGATCTTGGAAAATTGAGATTCATTCTGGGTCTCCTACCTACAGTTTTTCAGGATGGCTCCAGGCCATCTGCATTTATGAAAACATTTACAATATTTTACTTTAGAAAGTCAAAATTGAATTGAATTTTTTTTAGATGCTCCATGGTGTGGACATTGTAAAGCACTAGCTCCAGAATATGCTAAAGCTGCTAAGCAGTTATTAGAAGAAAAATCTGAAATTCAGTTAGCAAAAGTTGATGCAACTGAAGAAACAGAATTAGCAGAGAAGCATAAGGTAAAAGGTTACCCAACAATCAAATTTTTCCGTGAAGGTGATCCTATTGATTATACAGGTTAGTGCATTTAAAAAAATATACAGGAGTTCCCAACTTATATAAAGCTGTGTTCATAATAAGTCAATTTTATCATAATAATTTGGATGGTAAAATTAAAAATGCTACATTTGCATTATGTACTACAGGAAATATAACTATTGTATTACAGAAGATACAATTTATATCATATAATAACATTATTATCAATCAGTAAATCTTGATGATGATGTTAATTATTGATTCAGTAGTTATATAATTAGTGTTACAGTATTGCCATATAAAACTAATATTGCATTATATACTAAATTAAAGATTATTTTTAAAATATATCATGTCCAGAATTTTTATATACAGGTATTCCTTGTTATTGCAGCAGTTACATTCCAGACCACCGTTGTAAAGTGAATCACAGCCTTTCTTCATTTGCTAATACATATAAAAGTTTAAAAACATATTTACACTATTATTAAGTGTGCATTAACACTAGGCTTAAAAACTTGGCCAGGTGGCCATATTTTAATGCGTTCATGTTGATCTTGGAGGATTGAGATTCATTCTGGGTCTCCTACCTACAGTTTTTCAGGATGGCTCCAGGCCATCTGTGTTAATTTTGTTCACTATCTGATTATGAATGATGAAGCCTATTCAGGTGAAAATGGGCTTCATCATTCATAATCAGATAGTGAACAAATTCATTTTTCTCTGTCCTGTAGGTTTAAATTCTTGCACTTCGTATGAATATACCAGCAAATTCTTCCTCAAATATCTCATTGATATCAAAGACATTCCCAGCTGGCTGGAAAGTCTTTGTAACAATGTTTGTGGTTGATTTTTGTTTCAGATTTTATAAGCAATGTTTTGTAAATTAATAATGAAAAAATTCACAAATGAACAACAAATAAAAATTGTAGAATTTTATTTTCAAAATCAGAACTCAATGAATTTTATGCAAAGAGCTTATAGCAGTCACATCAATGACAAAAATTTGCACTCAGAATCAATAATTCATCATTTAACAGGACATTTCCAGCAAGAGAATTAGGTAAGTGATTTTCTACAAGCTAGAAGGTGGTCTTCTGGCTTGTAGAAAAATCAATATTTATAGTTAATATTTTAAACTTTTTTTATGACTAATGGCCCACTCTAATCCAATAATTTTTCATAGTGAATTTTATTAGATTAATTTTTATAAAATAAAAAAATAAATAAGTTATAATTTTATATTCAAAATAGTCTGTGGTGGTACTCATTATGTACAGTCGGTTCCATAAAGTTTTGTACCTAAGCGGATCGGCCATAAGAATGAAAAGCTACAGAACGAAAAAACGAGTGAGCTAACGGCAGCATGGCAATATGCAATACAAGATATAAAAAAGCTATAGGGGTACTATTGGTGTGTAGATACATAAGGAGGCATATTACTGCTAGAAATATATTTAAATATTAGGAAAGATAAAGAAAAATGGACAATAGTGTAACCATAGAAACAATTTTTTAAAAAAATGATGTATTTGTGTTCGAAGGATAGAACATTAGTTTTTCGAATATTAACTGGCAAGATTCCAGCACTTTAATAGTGCAAAAGAGTCTGAAGAGGGTATGAAAATACCGAAAACGTTTGCTCCCGATTCTATGAGAGTGCTCAATTTCAGAATAGTGCTGAATTGAAGTAAGTTATTTGAGTTTTATGCAGTTTGATAAGTTAGTATATAAAAAAATCTATATTTTTAAAATTTTCTTCTTTAAAATATATTTTATATATATATAATGTATTTAAAATTTATTTTAATTACAGGTATCCCTCGCTATATACTATCTCACTTTATGCGTTTTCGCTATAACGCGATTTTAAAAAGTAAATTAACTTTATAAATT
>AYEL01073679.1:0-38537 GCA_000484575.1 Olivierus martensii
GGCATCTTATACGGCCGGTCGCATAAACTAGAACACATTACAGTTTCAAGCCCCACATTTGTAAAATTTTACTCGAAAAGAAAAATAAAATAATGGATACTCTCGCTAGTCTACACATACACTATCGAGTTACTTCAAATTTTGATGATAAAATTAACCATGAACATAGTAATTTTCACCATTCACATTAAGTTGTAAATTTGTTTTTACAAAATTAATTACGTAGGTACCTAATATTTTGTAAAATTCTGATGTAATAGGTTGCTAACAATCATTCAGTCTGATAAAATACTTATATTTTTAAAGAAAATTATCAGAATAAATTATTTTCTAATGAAGAAAATAGTTTCTACGGTTGCTTTTGAACTCTTTGCATACAAACATAAACTAAAAAAATAACACAAGAAAAGTATATTTTAAAAATAATATTGATACATGAATATATTCTTTGTGTAAGTATCACAAAAGTGGCTACACACGATAGCGAGATTGACAAGAATGTGTGCAGATAAATTGGCGCAACCATTATTCTTGTCCCGTGTGATGCTGAAAGGAATATTCTTTGTGCAATAATAAATCTTGCTTGAGCTTGAGTAGTCATTTTATGTCAAAGTAGTTTTTTTAATTATTAATAGATTAGCTAATGTTATCATCAATAATTTCATTATAATTACATAATGGCATCATAAGGTTAAATTCGGCCTTAGGTACATTTCAATTTTTATACGGCCCGCTTCATCCTGAAAATTGTTAATCCAGCCCTCAGCAGAAAATAATTGCCCACCCCTGATATATATTATTATTTAGGAATTAAGGAAAAGGTTTGCATATACTTAAATATTATCTGTTTTGACTTTGGCAAAAATGTCTTACATAAGTAAGCGTTAACCAAAAGTGAATACATAATTCATTTAGTAATTTAAAAATTAAATATCCATATGTTATATGATAACTTGTTTAGTTGCTTCAATGTCAGTTTCATTGTATAGCAGCAATATAAATATTTTTCCCCTAAATTAACTCTAAAACTGCTCCTAAATACAGGGTCCGGCAAAAAGATCTGAGGGTTTTTAATTAAAAATAACGCACTTATTACAAAACTTTAAACATGTTTATTTATGCAACATATTGGGGTACATGTGCCATTTAACAGACAGTAACACAAACCTTGAAAACAAATTGTCTGAGTTGTCTCTGTAGTTTTCTCTTTGAGACGGAGATTGACGTCACAAACGGAGTTGTGGGAACTCCGTTACTGAAACGGAGTTCTGCAGCTGCGAAACGTCCGTTATCTGGACGGAAATCAGACACACTACAAATCCTAACTGCCGTTAAGACAATAACGTCCGTTATCTCTGCTAGTGTGTCCAGGGTATAAGAAAAATTTTCATAAATCTTGGATGCTTAATTAGTTACTGTCAAACAGATAAAACAAAATGGCAGAACTTTCAATAAAAAGTTTTATTTGTAATACACATATTTTATAAGTTTTAATTTAATTGTGATTTCTTTTTTAATGTTGACTTTTTAAAATCACTCTGTATTCAGATTAATATAGTATTTTTAAATTTACTAAAAATTTACATGCATTATCCTCCTGACATTTAGTGATATCAAAAATAGAATAAAAATGAGTGCAATATACCTGAACAAAATGATTATATTAAATCAAAAATTAAAACTAAACAGGTAGTTTTTGTTTATATCATAATTTTTTCATATTTCTAGTAAAGGGACTCTATACAATTTTGTCTATTCTAGCATTTTTCAAACTTTTTTGATTATGACTTACTGCAGGAATTGCATTTTGCATTGTGACCCAGTACATGTGTGATAAATTAGACACAAACTTTCTGTGGATTATGTTCATTTATTCATTATTGACCAATATTACATATTTGTTATGGATATATATATTGGCACAGATGAATTGCTTTCAGAAAAGTTTTATTTTACAAGCTGTATTTGAAACATTTTTGTGCATTTATTTTCTGTTTGTTGTGGCCCATTTTATTTCAAAATTTCAAACTCTGATCACTGTGATAGCAGAATAGTGGAAAGTATTAATAGAAATGTTCATTGTGTTTATATCTTGCATATATAGATTCTTGAAAAAAAATCAGAATGAAGAAGAAAATTTTTAAAGTTCTCATGTTAGACTTCATTCAACTTTTCTTCTCTGTAATATTTCAGATGATACCATAACAAAAAGATTTAGACTGAGATAAACTTACTGTTGATAGAAAATTAGAATAAATAATGAATTTATTTATTGAATCCATAGAAAAAACACAAAAGTTTAAACAGCCTATCAGCAAGTAACACTTTTTTAATAGAGTATAAACGTTTTCAGACCTAAGACCGAACCCTCTTCAGTACATTTCTACTCTAAGTACCACTTTTGGTACTTAGAGTAGAAATGTACTGAAGAGGGACCGGTCTTAGGTCCAAAAACGTTATACTTTTGTCCACCACTGTAGACACTAGAAATTACTAGTTGCTACATTGATCTGAAACTTGATGTAATTAAATTGCTGAATGGCTGAATTGATATCTATATCTATGTTTTATGTTATTAATTGTATTTAAAATGTTAGTTTAGTGTTAATAATGTTGTAACTTAGAAAACTAAACTGCTTAAGTTCATCAAACAACAATTTTAAAACAAGCACTTTTTAGATAAATTCAGTAGATATTTACTGAGTTTACTGCTAAAAAGTGCTTATTTTAAAACTGTTGAATAATATTGTATTTTGTAAGAATCATTTATCAGGTTTTCTCAAAAATATCTGTAGAAGGATAGTCTTCTACTTGCAGTTTTATTATTCTAAGCTTTTTTATCTCATAGCACATTTGAACCTAAAAAATTTCTGCAAAAAACTTAAATTCTGATGACCAAAAAAAGCTTGCTTATGCATATATATTTTTTACTACATTATATATATATTTATTATAACAATGATATACTTGTATAAGCAATTTAAAGAGATTTTAATTTTGATATGTACACTTATTGTGCTTTGGAATTCTTTTGAAAATAATTTAATTAATGATCTTTAAAAATTTTTGCAGCACACCTAAGATCCTTTCATGGCACACCGGTTGAAAATCACTGTTCTAAGGACTGGTCACTCTGATTGGTCCTCCAATTTGGCTAGAAGAAAAGGGCTGAAGAGAAACTTTTTGATCTGTATTTCAACTGAACCAGACTATTTAGATAGCCAAAAATGTTTTTGAATAAACAGTTTATCTTACTTAATTGGCTTATAATTTACTTTTATTTAGTATTTATAGTAAGAAGTCTTACATTATATACAGCATTTTGATCTTATATTGGATTCCTAATAAATGCTATTGAAATTAGCTTAATAGATATGATTGAAATTAGCATAATTTAAAGTAAATGTAGTTGGATTAAAGTAAAATTTAAATTAGTATATTAAAAATACATATATCCTTCTGTAAAATGGTTTTTAAATTTGAAATCAGTTTTATCACATATGAATTAAATTGAAGAAATTAATTAAAACACATTGATGTATTTAGTTTTGTAAATAAAATTATAAAGTTCAATTATCGTAAGTTTTTTAGTTGTTGCTTATCAAAAAAGGTTCCTATATAATCATTTCATCTATTGCAAAATATCTCAAGAATTAATGTTAAAGAGTAATTAAATTTTAAAGGATAATTCCTTATTAACAAAGCTACAGCATATGTTTATTCATTTTGAAATTTATACATGTCAGTTTTCTTGAACCATCTGTTATACATGAATGTTATTACATTCACTTGAAAAGTACTTTTTTAATAATAAAAAAGCTGCATCATTAATTATTTCCTTACCATTTGCTACCTATATTTGTATATACACTATATATTGTATATATATATACAGCATATAAATAAATTTATTTTGGTATCATTAAAATGACAATATATATTTTATGCAGATTTTTCTCAACTTACAGTGCCATCAACTTCTGACCACTCATACTTATAATCATATTAGAGTTAGCAAACTCTGCAGTTGGTAAATACAATTTACAAACATTCAGAGCTGTGCACAATGGTCTAATACGGCGGTTCTCAACGGGGTCATACTGTCCTCCGGTGGGCGTTGAAGAGATCTCGGGGCTTTTTTGGTCCAAGGCAAATTTAGGGGCGTTGAAGACTAACTGCAGCCCCCTGGGCAATACTTGGAAAAATGCACTAAAAAGTTTGATTAATACTAAAAATCATTGAACGATGTTTCAACAAATAGTTCTAAATGTCTTTTAAGCAAGATCAGTCCATATTAAAAGTAGATATTGGTACATTATAGCTTTGTTCCCAATATCTTTTTGACTAGTGCATGAATGAGTCCCAGCATGCTCAGTACACCACAGTGTGTGTAAGTTCCAGCTCAATTAACAAAGCTTATATTTACAAGTTTGCACAAATCATGACAAGATTAAAATAATATTATAAATACCCTGCAGTGGTGTTGTGTTTTCCTGACGGTGTCAGGTTTCATATGGGCTGTGAGCCCAAATTTTTATTAAAAAATTTTCACTATTTTTTAATAAAAGAAATTCTGATTAAATTAAAATTTTTATTTCTGAAAAATCTCTACTCTATAATGCAAAAAATCATTTTTCTACATTATGTTGCTGTTTTTTATAATGTAACAGTTACATTATTAATTTCAAGAACTGGAGTCGGTGTGTTATATATTATATTAATTAACCTAATCTGCCAAATTAATCCCCTGATAATTTAACTGAAATTTTTAATAATTGGAAATAATACACATTTCTTCATGAGCAAAACTTGAAATTTTAAAATTAAATTATATAGACTAATTGTTAGTGGCATCTTATAATTAATAAATATACCAATGATTAAACTAAGATTGGTACTATGCAGTGTATAATTGTGTATTAATATTAAAAAATTTATAAACTAATATAAAATCCTGTTAGTGGCATCTTATAATTAATAAATATACCAATTATTAAACTAAGATTGGCACTATGCAGTGTATAATTGTGTATTAATATTAAAAAATTTATAAACTAATATAAAATCCCAGATAATTAATAATAATTATAATTTTTATTCAGATAACTGAATGCTTTAATATTTTTTAGCATATTTCATACTACTGCATACAAAATTTTAATTAATTTTAATTTTATTAGACTGATTTTAAATTATAATATTTCAGTATTAATATTTTATTTTCATTATCCAAAAAGTTTTCAACTTTAAATTTCAGATTGTTGAGGAAGAAATGCTTTTAGTACATTTTAGCATTGATAAACCGTAATAATACATATATTAGTCAAATAAAAATATATAAAGTACACTATATATTTTACATTGAAGCATTTTAAATATATTTAAAATAAGTAAGTTTGATATAAAGAAATTTATTAAAACTATAAATTAAAAACATTTAAAAAAATAAATTATTATAATACATAAAAATTAAAAATATATAAAAAAAAAATAAAAAAAAAAATTAAAATTATAAATTATTTAAAAAAAAAAAAAAAATAATACATAAAAATTAAAAATTATAAGAGAAAAATCTGTTGGCTTAAAATGCATGAAAAGAGTTGAAATATCATAAATTATCAGTCAAATTTATTCATTTCAATGCTTTTCTTGTTTTAATCTCACATTAATCATTCTAGAATATAAATGAATGATGAAATTTAAGAAATTTTTTAAAGAATTCTGATGATAAAGCATTAAATTATTTAATGATACAATTTTATGCTGAAAGATTCAACCACATTAAACTGATAAAATTTGATTCCAAATTTTTGATTACATATATGATGTTCCTAAAAGATCTGGTCAAATTTAAATCAGATGCTATTCATCAGAACAAAGAAAAAGTTCATATGACTAGCATAGGTCCAGAAATATTTTATTTTCAAGACAACATAGTGTAAAAGCATAAGTCTTAGATGTAACTTCCACAAGATTGCAAATCATAAATTATTTCAGCCATATATAAACTGTCCCAGCAATTTAGTGTTGTAATTAATGTACAGTTTGTTTTGTTAATTTACTTTAACCATCATAAAACTAAAAAGCATATTATATGTTATTTTGAAAAGAAAGCATTTTCTGAATCCATGTTTATATAGACTTTTTGTTTTATTTGTGAGTAGTATCTGTGATTTCTTTTGGGAACACCATGTATATAAAATAATTATAACCTTATAAATTATTAAGTTATTAATCAATAATCTAATGCTTGAGGGATTTTAATATAGTACATAGTAATCAGTTTACTGTATATAGAATAATTATTGAATTTAAATGCAAATTTTGTCGGAAGTTATTATAATGATTTCTATATTCACCAAAATAATTCGCCATAAACACTGTACAGCATTTATATATCAAACTTAGAATATCCACCATTAGATGGCGTTAGATAGAACTACGTATGTTTACAGTAGTAGTGTATATAAGAATTTTAAATTGTATACAATTATTTAAATATTGATTTAAAAAAAATGTAAATAGCTTTGTTTGCTTAATTATTCTATTGAGAAAATTAATATTGATGAGTCAGTTCTGTAGTGTGTCATAACTTCTCCGTATATAATAAGAATACTGTATATGAAACTGGATAAAATTTAGTTTAAAATGACTCATATTATTATTCATTTTATACTTTCACACTGAAAATTATTTGCAAAAATATTATTTCCAGCAAAAGTGTGATTAATATTAAAGGAATTAACAAAAATCGAACAAAAATTTTAACTAGGAACGGAAAGTCGTCCTCGATAACTAATGATTCAAAACTGGATTAATTGGAGTTAATTGCGATAAGTAATACAGTTAAATGTTTAAATTAATATGAACCGAAAACATTTACTGTAGTTTGTTTTTGTGAGAAGTTAAAAAAGTTTATACTGTACGTAGAATAGTTTACAAAGACGTTGTCGTATGCTAACATCCTTAGCGTTACTTGGCAGTTTATCTCTTCTATAATTAAAACTAGTACCGTAAATAACGCTTAATGTGTCAGTAACAGATGATTCCGAACGGATTACAGAACATTTTATTGTTTAATTCATTTTAATTTATGAATAATACAAAATGGAGACGACATATGTCACAATTTTAAATTACGTCTTGTGATGTGTTAAACAGTTTTTTTTTTTCTAAATTATCAATAATATACGAGAAAATTTAAAAAGTAGCCAATAGAATTAAAGAATTTTTCGTATTGTTTGTTTAAAAAAATATTGTATAGTTTCTGTGTCGTTCTGGTCACATGTTTTGTCTAATTTCGGTTAATAATAATGCTTTAAAATAAAACAATAGAATTAAAGGATTTTTCGTATTGTTTGTTTAAAAAAATATTGTATAGTTTCTGTATCGTTCTGGTCACATGTTTTGTCTAATTTCGGTTAATAATAATGCTTTAAAATAAAACAAAGTTTTGCACGGAAGCATGCAATATTTATACAGATCACTAATGGCTGACTCAGTACAGTATTCACAAGTCAGTCGTTTTAATAACTTGTTTACTCGACATGATGACGACGTTGGCGGGCTTCACCTGTTACTGTGTAATTCTATACAGAACCATCCTGTTTGTGCACTAGTTTTGTTCGGTAAACATCGTTTAGATCAGGATACGCAATAAAACAAAATTCGAAATCATGATTTTTGAAGAAGTTTCTCAAAAAAAAAAAACTTATTTTTTAATTTTATTTCGACCTTGCATTAGAATTAGTTTCATCTTTTAAAAAACGGCATATAAAATTATTTTTCCAAATTTAAACTCATCGATTCAAGGTTATACGTTTTTTTACTGTTTATTTTGCCAGGATTTATTTTTATGATTTTTATTTCTTATTAAAAAAAGGAATAACGAGAGTAATTATCCTTAACGAAAGCTTGGAAATTTGTCAATAAGTAAATTAATTAAGCGGCTGAAGCATAAAGGTGTCAATGCTTTGATTATTATCTACGAGTGGTGTGCCAAGTGGAATAGTAGAATGAAGCCGATACTAAATTATTTTGGTTCCTCTCCAAATTTTGATCTTATTTACTTCCTTTCTGGAATGGCGCTGACGTAATTACTTACACAAAGAAGTGTAATGTGTGTATCAAAAGTGCGTCCTTATTTTAGTCCTCCAAATCGTCATTGTTGTGTCCACCAAGATACCTTGCAAACTTAGTTAAACACTAAAACAGCGTCTAACTGCAGGATGTTACGTAACTCGCGGTTCTTTGTTTTCTTGTAAAAAGCAAAATCGTATGTACAAAATGTCCGGTTTTGAGTTTAAATGCAACATTTTTTACATTTTATAGCCGCTTTGGTGCTTGAAGGACTTTTCTGGGCGGATAGAAAGATTTAAATTTTTATCAAGGATCCACTGCTTAAAATACCGGATTTTATAAATGATCTCTTGTAAATCTTTCCCAAAAAACGTCACTTTCGGAGATCTTATCTATCAAAACAAGATTTATAAATAGTGCCCTTTATTACCGAGCCCTTACTCGTTAATAATAAAAACTTAAAACAGGCTAAATTATTCATACAATGGAACCTTCCATTAATAGAAGAGAGATGGATAATTTTTCTTAGAAAGAACCATTTCTTTTGGTTATGTACCAAGAAACTCCGATTAATTTTAGTAAAAAAATAACAAGTAGAAAAAGGAAGGTTCTCGTATTACTAGCTGCCCTCTGTCCCTTTAAATGCCAAATATAGTTAAAGAGACGAGGCACGTGCCGTTTCTTTCCCCCTATCACATGTGCGAATTTTAACGATAGATGAATTTTTTTTCCTCCACACTCCTCTTTTTTTTACCAGTTATATAATTTATGACTTTTTCCGTGTTAAATGTTTTGATGTCGAAATAGACGTTTATAACAAAATAAACGAGGAAAATAATAACAATGTAAGGAAATTAAACAAAATTGAAACACAATAAAGTTAAATAGAACTACGATCTTTCCTCTTGCAAATATATGAAATCATTATTTTAATAATGACTCTGTACTGACCGGAAATAAACAATATCTTATTTCGCTTTTTAATCGAGTGTTTCGATATTTATTGAATTTTTTTATAATTAAAAAAAGTAAGAAGATAAATTCGATCTTCATAGATGTTTTGCTGTTTATGTTCTGTAGATATTTTATATTAAAATATTCGGGGATAGTTTATAAGTGGCGCATTCCTATTGTGTTTACGTATTCTATAAACTAACCGAAAGAATGCGTGTTTATTTTGTAACACAGTTTGCTGATAATTACTTAGTACAAATACTGTTTGTCGTGTATTCAGACAGTTTAACTACTACGGGACGAAGGTCGATTTTGGACTTTGGCACGCACGCATATATTGTGCGTAGCTAAATTTAATGCGGTTTTTCGAACGTGTGTACGGAATATAAAGGATGGTAACATTAACGTTACGCAAGCCAATAAGTGCTGCTTTTTGGCTATGGTCCAGTACGGTGGATTGACCGACTGGCAAACGTGTTTATTGTTGTATTTACACGGTTGGAGATTTTTGCACTTGAATTAAAAATGGTTGCCAGCAGTAGCTTTCAGCGCCCCGAGCGAAAATTTTTGTTGCGCCCCTTCAAGTCGTCAAAATGAATTCGTAGTGTCTTATTACGATAATATTAATAATATAACACGAAATGCGCCCCTTAAATATCGGCCCCCTGAGCGGGGCGTCCCGCTCGATCATATATGTTGAACCGGCCCTGGTTGTCAGTTATTAGTGTATTTAGAGTAAACCGAGCTTCGGCTACTTGGTCTGTGTTTATTAAACACTAATGATGGTATTTAGCGACGTATAAAGCTTCCGAAAAAATGGTTAGCTTGTTAAGCGAACATTTCTCTAACCGTTACGTATTTCTAGCCATGAATATAATGCCTCTAATTTAAAGGATGAGAAATATTCTATAGGAATCTCAACATCCAAATGACCAGAATCTCAAAGAGCTCAACGCGATTTATCGTTAATTACTCTGGTTATAAATTATTTTCACGCTTGATCCCTTTATCTGGCACTCACAATTCATTAGATTAATATAAAGATTAAATAGGATTATCCGAGAAGGCCAGCATGACGTCATTATGTGATTAGAAACCCCGATCGAAATTCTGTTTGTCAACCGAACGAATAAATTCTCGACTTCCCGAGATATTTGTTTGCAATATCAAAATCCGAAACCACAAGAAATAATTCGAAACGTGCTGTAAAAGGAAATATTAGATGCTCACGTGATTGGGAGATAAAATGGCCGAAACGTGACGAAAGTAAAGCGTTTCGCAGTTAAAAAAATCTATGGAGTTAAAGATATAATTTTAGAAGAAAAGCGATTTTATCCGCGAATCTATAAATACACACGCATACAGTGTAGGTCAGCGTCTCTTTATCGATTCGGCAGGAAAGTGGGAAAAGGTGTCACGATCAACCACGCACAAACACACATAACGCGCGATAGTACTTTGTGACACGATCAGAATCGTTAATCACTCACTCAGACCGACTCTTAGTAAGAAAAAATATTAGTAGTTTTATTATTAACAACTCATTCTAGCGATTAGTCATAAAAATAAACAATAATAAAACTCCATTAAAAAACACAAAACAAGCGAATCTCGGCAGGAAGACGACAAAATCGATTTACAGTTGGCAACTATAGAAAGAGGACGTTGACGCCGCTGTTATTTAATAATGCTTTAACACTGGAATTGCGTTTTTTTATCCCCTTGTAACGAAGACAATCGAATAATTCCGCATTTAAATTATTAAAGACGTACACTTTAACTTGGTGTACAATTTCGAAACGACCAGGTAACAATCGCTATTCGTATGTAAAAGAGGGGTTGTTGGTTGCTATGGTAACACCCTAGACCGGTCGTCACCACTGTCTAGACGGGGGTGTGTAGTGGACGAATCGAGAGGGGAGCGCGGGAAAAAGCTGGTTTTCTGGTGGAGGTCACTGCTTCGCGCACCGCTTTTCGTTCCCTTCTCAGATAGTATTAAGTGACGTTTCTATCGGTCGTCGAGTGTGTATTTTTTTGGTGTGATTCTTGTTCGGAGTGTGAAAAGTGTATTACTACTATCGCCCAATCGGTTACGTGCTGCTGTGTTCATTACGCGTAAAAGAAGGTAAGTCATGTTTGTGTAATACATTTTGTTTCTATCGATTTTTCTCCCTTTGTCTCTCTTCCAAGCCCTTTTTTTTATTTTTTTATTCGACGGTTAACAAAGGGTGAAAGCCGGCTTAACCTGTCTCTTACAGTGGACGAAATACTGCAAAGGAACCCGGTCTTAAAAACAAATTTTGTAAGAGTTTAGCTTTAGCGAAATCCATTAATATCTCGTATTGGCGTATAATAGACTTTCGGCAATATGGCTGTCACTTTTATGGCTCATATTTAATTGGGTAATGTACCTTTTTTTTATTTTCATAACTCCCCTTTGAGTCACTCTTACTGCTAACCCCCAGCGTGATTCACGTGACCATCGATCCGAACATGGTGTACGTCATTGGATTACGCTACGCGTACGAAACGGCCAGTTTAAGTTAAATCAGGCGGTATGAATCATTAACCGAAGTCGCACTATCGATTATCCTCCCCCCGCTAGAAGTGACGCGTTACGCCACACTGACATCTGAACTCGAACCGCATCGACTTCTTCGAATAACGTGACCTTGACTGTGCTAGCAGAGGTGTTGACCTCAAGTTATACTGCTTGCTTATTCCCGAATGGAATGTAAACTTTCAGCAGACACTGACTGAAATCCGTTGCGTTCTCTTATAGTAAGTTATTTTATCAAAATTTTAAGTTTTCTATTGTAACTTTTAGCTTTTTAAATAGCGAAAATTTAATTTGAACTAGTATTTTTGTAAAGGGATTAAGTCGCCGGATCGCTCAAAATTAAACTTGCGTCACGAGTTTCGTATTGACGGAAACTGTTAACATCCTACATTTTATCCAAGGTATTTTCCGTTTCGTAATGGATGGTCGGTACAGCGGAACGGAGTGTGTTACAAACAGTTCAAAACAAACAGAGGCGAAAGGTTAGAAATGAGTTTTTCCGACCAACTAAGCACGATTTAGTTGCGATAACTACTATATATAAATTTCGAATATAAAAAAATTCCGTGTTAGGTTCGTTTACGTTTAGTTTTTTTTTTTTTTTTTTGAAAGGCGCCCCTAGTGGCTAATTATAGTATTTGATTCCGAAAACCTTTTTTTTTTTTTTTTTCTGTTGAAAGGCGCCCCTAGTGGCTAATTATAGTATTTGATTCCGAAAACCCGAAATTTTCGAAAATTTGAAAACTAACAGCAACGAGTTTCGAAAGGACCAAAAAGATAAACTAACTTTCACCATTTAAAAGTAATTTATAGACTTGTCAGCCAGGAATCTCGAGTAAATTAAAAGCGGAAATTCTTGACTTAATTATAGTAATTGAGGATTGTTTTAAAAGTTTTGTCTGTCTTGTTTGACATATTTGTAGTTAAGTTCATCTCCAGTCTCGCCGTTTCATTGATAAAGTATTAAAAAAAACGTAAAAACTGCGCGCCGTCGTTAATACGTATCCGTGGCAATTCTCCTAGAAGTAATTCGAGTAAAAAAAAAAATTCAGGGAATGTAAGATTCTTTAGGGAATTTCCCTTTTTTTTTAATGATTAAATGCTATACTGTTTTTAATCCATTTTTGTCAATTAAAATTATTCTATAGATGGCGGTTCGTTTAAAAAAATAATTCGATTTCTTTTAATATTTCAAATTAAGAGTTTATTTTTGAAATATTAATGATTAAATGCTATACTGTTTTTAATCCATTTTTGCCAATTAAAATTATTCTATAGATGGCGGCTTGTTTAAAAAAATAATTCGATTTCTTTTAATATTTCAAATTAAGAGTTTATTTTTGAAATATTCATAAAAATTAGGGAAATTTCTTCCCTTCATCAAATTCTTAATAGCATCATTAGAAGCGTATTTTATGTAATGCTTGATATGCTACAATATTGTTAGGAATTGGGAGTAGAAAACTTGGAACTAGTACTGCTTAAGTGGTGAAATATCCCTTTTGGAAGGGGGGAAGTGTCTTCAATTACGAATTATTAATAATTATACGGGGAAAATTCGAGCGTTGTAAATTGCAGTCGGGCTTATCGGATACCGCATTTGGCGCACACCCGGCCTTTGTCCTTGATGACTGAAACCAGGCCATCTGCTGGTCACGTGACTGGGCCTCGCGCACGTGCTAGCTGCGAGAGGGGAGACAGAACGTTGACCCGCTCGTCTACTGAAAAGCTTCTTTTCTCCATTTTTGTTTTGGACAAGTATAGAATTTGAGGAATTTCTACCCCCTCTACGTAAGCGGCGTCAGGAATTTTCTTCAAAGTGAGGTTTCCGTCGCGTTTGTCTGGTTTTCGGTATTGAACCGGCAGGGAAAGCTGCATTTAAAGGGTTTGTTTTTAAAGATCCACAACCCAAAAGGAACCTCTCTCTCTCTCTCTTTAGCGTCCCCGTCTGCTATACTTGGAAGAGGCGACTTCATTCCGGTTGTAAAAACGAATTTAGTAGCATTTTTAGGGAATCTTTCCTTCTATTCCCGTAATTCAGATTAAAACTACCGATAGGAGGTAATTTAGGGATTTTTTTTAGTATTAGAAAATTACTATATGATAGACAAGATTCTCTATTACAACTGGTAAAATTTCGAAATTTTTGTAGTTTTTGCCTGTTTCCTCTCGTACTTAACCTGTTTTTAAGTGCGGTGCAAGGCCAAATAACTTTCCCTCTTCGTTGCTCTGCCTTATTTTCCCCCCTTCCCTCTTCCCTTCGCTGTCGTCCCGATTTATCTGGATTTCGTCCAGAATTTTCTAGTAAATATTTTTCTTTCTCGTTTTTTCTAAGCATCTTGAAGTGTTTTCGACCTTCACATGTGAAAAAAAGGCGCAGTTGCTTGCGGCAAATCGCCTTTATCTGTATTGGAGCCTGAAGGCTTCGCTGCATTACCTGACTGAATCACGTGACAGTTTGGACAAAGGGACCCCCAGTTGGGGGTGTATAGATGGATTTTGATGACTCGACCAGCTGCACTCCCCTACATGACTCATTCGTTGACGGACAGGAAATAACAAAATGGTTTTCGATCGAGAAAGCTACTCTCTAACTAGAGTGGAGAAAAGTTTTGGAAAATTAGTAATACTATATTCCAATTAAGTTTCACATCACTGATGCGCTTATAACTTGGCATGCTGACATCTTCCTTGGAGACCTTGAAAGTTTCAAAAAATGCACATTTAGTAAATATAGACTGGGGTGGGCGAGAATGTGGCGTTTTCTGTTCCAATTTCGGGTTGGTCAAAAGGGGGCTTGTTTTCGGGTTTCTGTTGACTAGAATGGAAAACTATCTCATCAGGTGCTTTAGTAATAGTCATATGAGCTTAGGATATAGTAAACAACATTGAGGATATCTAATTATATCTTTTTTTTTTTTTAAATGCATTTTTTTAATAAATTTTTTAGTTTATCTGAAAGATGGGAGTTAGAGCAAGTAGACAGAAGGCAGACATCACTGCACCCCCTACTAAAGAAAGCAAGAAAGTCAAACGAAGAAAGAGCAAAAAGGAAAGCATAACCGCAAATGGAGACTCTGGAATCGAAGAAGTCTCAATTCAGGTTGGTATCCACATTACCTACTAAACATCACACACATACACAATTTGAATGCCACATTTTAAAAACTAAAATATTTCTTCTGTGCAAGATGTTGGTCTGTTTTCGTATTTGTCGTAAATGGCAGTTAATTTCATCAATTATGAATTTAAGGAATATCCTGTGTGTTTCCCATTTTGGGCAGTGATGATCTCCCTTCCTAAAAGGGAAACAACTGTGACTCATTCTTTGAGATCAACTTCAGTTTCCTTGCTTCTGGTTGGCCGAGTCTTATGATTGGAGGGTAGTATATCTTGTCAGAATTTTGGATGTAACTTGCCCCTCACTTCTGGTGGGAAAAGTTTGTTAAACTTGGCATTTTATCACTAGACTCTCTGAAGAGGAGGAAGGCATACTAAAACTTGCTTTTGTTATTTCAGTTTTGTCCAGAGTCAAAATGGTAGGATATGATATTAAGAATTCTAAATATACAATAGTTTTCAATATTTTATAAAAACTTAACTTTTTTTTCTGTTTGAGATGAAGCATTTTCAATAGCATTTATTCTTAATTGTTAACTTCCCTGAATGTCTGATTTTTACTTTTCCAATGTTGTTTCTATAGAAGAAAAGGAAACTTCTAGACTAAATTAAATATGAACATAAGTATTTCAGTTATGAACATATTTAATCCTTGATTTATATTTTTTTTTTTATAGATTGTTTTAGAGAGTTTAAAATTTTTACATCTTTGGTTTAAACTTATAGATCTAAAGTTTTTTTGGTTTCTTTCCTAATGATATTTTTAGGAATGTTCATAATATTTCTGAAAAGCATCACATGACAGATATTTAATGATGAAAGCTGGATAAATACAGTGCTTTGCTATTTTTAGTACAATGTAAGCACATTCATATTTATGGTATTTTCCGACTGCCAGTACATCATTCTGAATATTAGTATGATACAAAAAAAATTTTAGAAATTTTTTAAAATGTAAAGATTTTATTCAATTCAAATTTTTTAAGAAGTATGTATTGAAATGATTATTTAAAAATTTTAACTTTTTTTAACTTTTTGGAATGTGACAGTGTCTTATTTTTTAGAATTTTAAATTTGTATGGGAGTTATTTAAATCTGTGCTTTATGGACTGTGTATCTTCTTAAGGAAACTGCTAATTCAAAAGGTAGCAATTCAGTTATTTATTAACATTTTACTAAAAGAGTAGATATCCAGTCCTGTAATGATTCCCTTTTTGAATATTAAATTTAAAATATGCTTTTTGCTTTGTAACACATTTAATTATGCAATTTTTAGACACTGTCAGCCAAACAAACTACTAATTTAATTTTTAATTGCAAAATTAAATAATATGAAATTTATTATTCTATTGCTTTATAATCATAAGTTCATTTAAAAATATACCATTTAGAATACTGAAACGGATTCAATTGTTAAACCTGAAGAAATAAAACCTGAAGAGACGAGCGAAACAAAGAAAATAGAAGAAACAACTCCTCCTGATGTTTTTACAGAACAAAAGTCTGATACGAGTAACAAAGAAAATGCTTCTCCTAATTTAACAGAACAAAGTCAGGTACAATCTAAATTACCTCAAGAAACTTCATCACCTGAAGTGCAGAAGGAAACACAATCTAATGAACCTAAAGAAGCTCCACTTGTAGTGTGCATGCCAGAAAATGTGCCATCTCAAGAACCATCTGTGGTATCTGATGCTGTAACTCCAAAGCAAGAAGAACCTAAATCAACTTCTGAAACATCAAAAGAAGCTGTAATTGTGCAAGAAGCACCAAAACCAGAAGAACCAACGGTGGCACCAACTGAAGTTCCAAAACCAGAAGAACAGCCATCTGAGCTGCCTTCTGAACCTTCGAAGCCAGTAGAACAACCTCAAATTCCCATTTCTGAAGTGCCAAAAATGGAAGAACAGCAAACACCAGCATCACCATTAGAGACACCAAAATCGGAACCAGTACAAGTGCCTGAAGTCTCAAAAGAGGAGGAACAAAAACCAGTAATTTCTGAAGTACCAAAACCAGAACAACACTCGCCAGTTGAATTATCTAAATCTGAACAGGCACAAACTCAAGTAACAGAAACATCAGACCAGCCAAAGGAACTGCCAAAAGAAGAAAAAGCAGAGGTAGAAACAATTGCACAACCCTCGGTGCCAGAGGAACCAGAAAAACAAATTGCATCTCCTGAATCTCCAAAAGAGCCAGAAAAGATAATTCCAGAAATAAAAGAACAGCCAGCAACTCCCATTCTAGAGTCGCCAAAATCACCTGAACTGGCACCATCCGTACCAGCTGATATATCAAAAGAAGAAACTGCAGCTCCATCAGTTTCTGAAGCCCCAAAGGAGTCAGAAGCTGCACCAACAAGTGATGAACCAAAAGAGAAACAATCAACTTTGGAATCTACAACAGAAAAAGAAATGAACAATATTTCTGAACAGACAGTTGATACATCAGAAACAAATTCTACACAGGTAGTTTCAGATCAGACTAAACAGGAATGTGTTTCTGAAAACACGATAGAAGAATCTTCAAAAACTATTCCTGAAGAAATTAAAACGGATATTATTGTAAATGGTGAAAATGCTAATGCAGCCCCAGAGATTCCTGTAGAAAGTAAATCTCCTGCTAGTGAAGTTTTAGAAAGTCCTAGTGAGCCTATAGTTGATTCTCAAACTGTAAGTATATCTTTATGAATTTTTTAAACCAATGATTTATTTGCCTTTATTTTGATACATAAATTTTGTGCAATTTTTTAATAGCTTGTCCAATACCCCTTTTTAAGAAACCTAAAATATATTTAAACAAAGCATTAATGTTTCCTTTTAGTAAAATTTGTGAACCACTTTTATAATTTCTTGGTATTACAATTTTTGTGCAGTATAAGATTAAACTCTAAGTGAAAATTTAATAAAATAAAAAAAATTAAATATTAAATTACTATAAAAGTTATTTAAATATTAGCATATCGCAAAAGATTTTTATGTTCAGATAATAAACACAAATTTGGATAATGAACACTTCATAGAACAAACTGTGGGACCCACGGACTGACAGAATGACAGATTGGCTGGATGGCCATGTGGTAAAGCTGTGGCTTACCATCCTGGAGGATCCGTGTCCCATTACTCCAATTTTTCTGGAGGGGTCTGGGCCCGGCCCCAAAAATCCAGTTGACCCCACTGTAGATACCTATGATAAAGTTTAATTTATAAATTAGGTACAACAAGATATTAAGAATAATAACTAATAATAAAATAGAACAATTATAATAATAAGTTATGTAAATATAGTCTCTTTCTCTCTATTAATATAATATTTATTGTACTGTACTCATTCTTTTTCTTTGTTTTTTTTCTTGTGATGATATGATGATGACATAATGTTTACATGATGAGATAAAATGAATTTAAATTATAAATGTTTAGTGTATTTCTGAATTTTCTGTTTAATTTTTTTGGACAATTGTCAACTGTAGTTAAATGAAACTGTGGATATAGAGATTTCACTATATCTAGTTATTTAACATGTTAACAAATATTTCAAGATGACAAAGATTTTACCAATCTACTATCTTGAAATAAGCTGTTAAAATGTTAAATATAATGCACTATTAATTGATTCAATTTATAAAGTATATTGCATTATATAGCATATATAATGAGTTCAGTACATTGGATTTTGTATAAGTATAATTTTCAAGATGTGAAATTGTCAATTTATGAAAAAATCTTAAAATGCATTATATTTGTATGAGAAGAACAATATGGTTGGAGTTTTCAAATATTATAGTTAATTAAAATAGAATTTTTGAAAAATGAAAGATAAAGAAATAAAATACATATACCAGAAAATATGATATATGTTATTTCTTTCTCTTTTATGTATTTTATTTCTATTTCTTTTATGTATAAAACATGATTAAAATATTGAAATACAGTGGGTGATCGATTAATGAACAGTTCGGATAACAAACACTTTTCCAAAAGATTTTTATGTTCAGATAATGAACACAAATTTGGATAATGAACACTTCATAGAACAAACTGTGGGACCCACGGACTGACAGAATGACAGATTGGCTGGATGGCCATGTGGTAAAGCTGTGGCTTACCATCCTGGAGGATCCGTGTCCCATTACTCCAATTTTTCTGGAGGGGTCTGGGCCCGGCCCCAAAAATCCAGTTGACCCCATCATGGGTGTTGGCCAGCCTATGATGAACTCTATAAGTGGCTGCTGCCAGATAAAAATATCTCAGGAGGATATGGCAGCTTAACTAACCTAATGGAATGACAGGCTTAGGCTTGAGCATTCATGGAGATATGAGTTAGGATGGGAGAATAGTAGTTTTTCCCGATTAAAGTGAACTCGGAGACAACTTAAAACAAATCAAAGATTTATTAAAGAACGTAAGAGATAGATTTTACAATATTTTTATCTTAGAATGGCACCTGTACCAGACTGAGGTCATTAATGCTATTAATCATTTCCAAAAAATCCTGAAGAAAAAAGAAAAGCAATCAACATTGGACAGATTCTTTAACTGAAAATAAACATAATAGATGAAAATGCAAGATTATGTATGTATATATTGGTTATTACATATAAATAAACGTAATAAGAAATTATGTAATAAGACCACAGGCCAAAAGTCTGTTTATATCGTCTGCAAGTCCCTCAGAAGAATGTGACCCTATGCTTGAATGCAACTTCAAATTTAGGTGCCTAACTTCCTTTGCAGTTGTTCCTTACACCGAGATTTTAGAAGATCTAAGGCAAAAAGCTACGCAGACAAGGCTGGCAGTTTTTCAATGCAGTTCAGGAAGACAATGTGCCACATCAAATATTCTGCATCATCAAACAACTGCCTATCAAAAATAATATTTTATTTTTAATACATAGTTAATGTTTTAAAAAATTAAATAAAGATTAATATAATTATAATACTGTATACTGTACACTACATATACTGTAATTATTTGTAAGTACTGTAATATACATTAAATAAGGTGTCTTTAAACAGAAAAATACACATAAAGCAAGGATGAAAATGTTGGGAAAAAAGATTCGCAGGAACCTAACTCTATATTTCCAATAAGCATAATGATTCAGTATTTGCAAAGAATTTACAGAACATAACTACCTCAAATAACAAGAATTGACTGTAGATAAACAACATTAAATTTCATTTTTCATTCTTAACAACATAATTAATAATTTTAAAAATTATTATTTATTTCTTAATATATATTATTTTTTTTAGCAATATGTGACCCACCTTGTTTGAATCATGGTATATGCATTGCTCCTAATAAGTGTAACTGTCCACCTGGATTTCCAGGACCAGATTGTTCTGGTGAGAATTTTTTACAATTAAACAAATATATTTATAAGATATTTGCTATTTATGTATTAAATATGTTATATTCAGCTTTTTGTAATCCACCATGTTTAAATGGTGGAACTTGTGGAAGATGGGGTCGCTGTTTATGCTCTGAAAATTTCTTTGGAAAAAGTTGTTCAAGTGGTATGATATATTTAAGGTATTTTTAGGTTATCTATAAATTCAGAGATAATTTTATTTTAGAGGAAATATTTGTTAAATTTATATCATTTAAGCTATGTGTGAACCACAATGTCAAAATAATGGAAAATGTGTTGCACCAGGAGTTTGTAGATGTCCTCCTCAGTATATTGGTAAACAATGTCAAAACTGTAAGAATATATATTGTTGAATTTTATAAAGTTTCTAAAAATTTCATTTAACATGATTTTTTTTAATATTTTATTAGTTCGATGTACACCTCCATGTGAAAATGGTGGTACCTGTAGAGGAGTAAATACTTGTTTATGCCCTAAAGGCTATGGAGGAGGAAGATGCCAAAAAGGTATTCTCAATGTTGTTATAAAATACTAGAATATTAATATTAAAAATGTGATTTGAATATTTTCAGTTTTTCATTATTGTACTCCTGAATGTCAAAATGGAGGAACTTGTATAGGAAGAAACAAATGCCAATGCATGCCTGAATATACAGGAAATTCCTGTGAGAAAATGAAACTTGTTGAATGTCGACCACCATGTCAAAATGGTGGAATGTGTATTCCTAATAACATATGCAAATGCCAGAATGGAACAACTGGTTATAGATGTCAACAAAGGTTTATGTTTTTTTAAATAGATATTAAACTAAATGTAATTATAGAATTATATATATATTTTTGAAATTATTTAAATTTAAAAATTAATAATTTAAGGAACTGCCCAATTGTAACTGTTCATGAAAAAATGATGAAAGGAATGAGAGTACCAAAAACTGTCTCTTTCAAAACTCCATGTGGAAAATTTGGATGGCAAACTTGTGTTTCTTATAGGTAAAAGCAAATTAAATTCATAATGTTAAAATATAAGCAAAACTCTTACTGGCAATAAGTACAAATATGTCTAAATTGGTTTGTAGATACTCATTGTATTTAATATAATAAATTAAAGATGCAATAAATGATGATATTTAATTAGTAGCATCATTTTTTGCATCTTTATTTTTATTCTAAAAATATGTCCATTATTCAAAAATCATTTTAAAAGATATTTTTCATAAAAAAATGCAAAGTATCTTTTGAAATGAATACAATATCATTTATACATAAATAGTTTCAATAATAATAATTTCATAAAATTTTGAATAATAATTATCTTGTACTAGGATCACATAGGAAATTTAAAATAAATAAATACAGTCGACTCTTGTTATTCGCAGATTCCATATTCCACGTATTCAACTATTCATGAAAATTTATTTGTAACCACAAAATCGATTTTCGCAGAGCTTTCATGCTTATTTGCAGACTCCTGCTGAGTAGCAAAAATACTGTTACCAATGTAAACTCTCTCTCTCTCTCTCTCTCTCTCTAATAAAGGAAATTGTTACAAAATGTAGTTTTTATATCATTTTGCCGGAAAAGTCTCATTACCTATCCTTGCTTACTCCACAGACTACAGGTAATCCAAAAGCCTGCTGATATCATTGCGTCCCACAGAAGAATGTAACCATATGCTTGAACTCAGGCTCAAATTTAGGCACCTAACTTCCTGCACATTTGCTCTTTATGCCAAAATTTTAGATCTGAGGCAAAAAGCAATGCAGACAAGGCTGACACAGTTTTTCAACACAATTCAGAAAGACAATGTGTCAGCTGCCACATCAAACAACTACCCATTAAAAATAAGATTTTATTTACTACATAGTTAGTGTTTTAAAAAATTAAATAAAGATTACTGTAATTATAATACTGTATACTGTATACTACATATACTGTAATTATTTGTAAGAACTGTAATATGCATTAAATAAAGTGTGTTTAAACAGAAATAAACAACACAAAGCAAGAATGGAAATGTTGGGAAGAAAGATTCGCAGGAATCTAACTCTATACTTCCCATAGGCACTATTGTTCAGTATTCGCTAATTCAGTATTCACAATGAATTTACAAAATTTAACTACTGCAAATAACAAGAATTGACTGTAAAAACAGGTGGCCAAACTTCATGTCACTACGAGCCACATAGGAAAATCTCAAATACTCAAGAGCCGCATTTTCTTTCTGGATCAATGAGAACAGTATCAGTTTTTGGATAATCTTAATAATGATTTCAAAAATTGTTTATTTCAGATCATTACTACTTTTTAAAATAGATAAAAAAATAATATATCTGTAATTTTTTTAATTTAAATAAGTATTTCATGATATGGAGCCACATTGAAGATTCCATACCATGAAAAGTCAATAGTAAATAAAGAGCTGCATGTGGCTCATGAGCCTCAGTTTGGCCACCTCTGGTATATAATTTAACAGTACAAAACTTAAACTCTAAATATGAAAGTTTAGAATTCAATTTTTAATAGATTAGTTTTTCCTGTATAGAAATTTGTTTTTGTGTGTGTGATAATCAATTTTATTAGCTGTAAGTTCAATGTGAAAATATAATTTATATAATAAGAAACAATCACACAAAATTTGAGTACTTTGTATATTTAGACTTAGAATATTTTGTCACAAGAAACAGACAAATTGATTGCATAAGATCGTTTTTATGTAAAAAAAAAATTTTGCTAAGATAGGTTTTCCCTCCTATATAAATAAGAAAGCTTGTTCTAATTAAAAAAATGTGTTAATATAAATAAAAAAATATATTTAAGATTCAAAATTCAATAGATTTAATTAATTATTAAATTAAATAAAGTGTTAGTTCAAAAGTTATTAATTAAATTAAAAGTTTAATAGCTTTGAACTAATTGTTAAGTTTTTCTGAAATTCAGTAGGAATTTACTATTAATTAAACAGTGTAAACTTAAGATTAACACAAGCCACATAAACAATGATTTTATATATTTTTCTCTCAAAGTAAGTTAATAATTTTATAGATTTTTTCTTAGTGTCTATTAATATATCCAATTTTTATTCAAAAATTAATTCTAATAATTATAAAATTTTATTAATTAAAACATATATTACAAGTACGTTCTTACCCCACTCCGCTTTATGTAATTCTAAAAAATAAATTAAACATTAGAGTATTTAAACAGTTCCCGCATCTTTTATATTAATATAGTTTACTATTAATTGTAGAAAAGAAATATTACAAATAAAAGTATAATTTAGGAGAACTATAACTTGCTCCATCAATAATATACAAGTATAAAGAAAGCCTATCCATTTGCTTGATTTGTGAGGCTATCATGCTGTTGCCATCAAAATACATTCGTATCATAAATTGGAGGTTACCAATAGCAACAGCATAATAGCAACGCAAATCAAGAAAAATATGAATGGGACTCATATTAGGGCGGGGCCCATATTGGAGAAATTTTCTCCTCAGATATCCGCGTATATAGCTGATTTATGGTTACACAGATATACTTGTAACCATAAATCATTAGTTTATTGAATTTCATGTACTCATTGAAAATATCTATATCTGTATAACAATGTTCTTCCGTTTACTAGACTTAATCTGCAAATTGAATATATATATATATATTTTTTCAATCTGCAGAGTGAAAAAATGATATAAAATTACTATTATTGATGTAATAAGAGAAAACGTGTGAGACAATTTCATCCAAAAATTTATCTAATTTGAATGAAATTTATGTATATTATCGGAACATTTGAAACAATCACTCATGTCAAATGATATGGCTTCGTATATGTTAGAATGGTTGTTTGTCAGCAAGATATCTCGTATAAATATTATCTGATTTAAATGATGATGCATGTATTTATTGTATTTCATTATATATATGCACAATATATATATATATATATTGTGCACATATATCTTTATCATATCACAATAAATGTATTTGTATCATATCACAATAAATACATGTATCATCATTTAAATCAGATAATATTTGTACGAGATATCTTGCTGACAAAGAACCATTCTAACATTTACGAAGCCCTATCATTTTGACATGAGTGATTTTTTCAAATGTTCCGATAATATACATAAATTTCATTCAAATTAGATAAATTTTTGGATGAAATTGACTCACACGTTTTCTCTTATTACATCAATAATAGTAAGTTTATATCATATTTTTAATACCTTTGATTTTCTAGATATCTCAATAGTGATTATGCTAATTTCATTTGAATATGATAACGTTTTATACTAGATATATTATTTAGACCAGGGGTGTCCAACCTTTTGGCTTCCTTGGGCCACATTTGAAGAAAAAAAATTGCTCAGGCCACACATAATATAATCAATGATAGTTGATACGCGGCCGGATGTCCACGTGTTGGCCGTGCCACACAGGAGAACCCGGGTTCGGCATCTGCTAAAAGTTTTTTGGGAGTTCCAGGCCCTGCCTGGCAATCCTCGTCCTTCACCATCCGGTCCCCTCCATGGATATAAGTGCAGACCGTGACTGGAATTGGCCCCGCATTTTAGTAATCTCACTGATTGGAAAGGGGGTGTAAAACAAAGCTCCATGGATATAAAAGTGCAGACCATGACTGGAATTGGCCCCGCATTTTAGTAATCTCACTGATTGGAAAGGGGGTGTAAAACGAAAAAATAGTTGTTAAGCAAAAAAGTTAATGAATAATGTATAATATATGATATCCACTATGACAAACAAGAAAAATGTTGTAGCATAATAATCTCTGACTTCTTTTCGTTCAGAAAATTTTTTATTGAAAAATCATTGAGCGGATCAAGAAGTTTTAATCACTGAAACAAGAAATATTTTAGAAAATGAAATAGGGAATGTAGATATATATTCCAACAATAAAAACTTCAAGAAAAATGTTGTTGCATAATAATCTCTGACTTCTTTTCGTTCAGAAAATTTTTTATTGAAAAATCATTGAGCGGATCAAGAAGTTTTAATCACTGAAACAAGAAATATTTTAGAAAATGAAATAGGGAATGTAGATATATATTCCAACAATAAAAACTTCATTAGCTTCATTAAGTACATAAAAATCTCAATGTTTTAAGGAGTTTAAACTCACTTGTAAAGTTTACGATTTTATGTTGGGTCGCATTCAGTAAGGCGATGGGCAGCGGATTTAGACAGAAACCTAACTCAGAATCCTTTTATTATTTTCTGAAATCGAAAGAATCAGATATAGATGGCTTTATGTCGAAATATTAACTATATAATCCGGATACACGAATCAATGATATTCGTTATACCGAATTTTATAATTATACGAAATTCGTGTTTCGCGTACACGTGTAGTATGAATCACGTAATCTTTAGAAGTTTTGAGAAGAAACAATATGTAGTACCATGCTATAGAAGTTGATGGATTATTAAATGCTGCGGAAATAATTTTTGTTGAAGTATGCTTTCTTCTTATCCAATATTTTGTACAATAGCAGATGTTTTAAATTTTCAATTGTTACTCCTTTTCCCATATTCTCAAACATCAATCAAATAAATTATTATTTCATGCTTTTTCATTTCAGGAAATGATGATTATAATCTGAATATAATCGATAATATTCATATTAGAATGAAATGAAAAAAATATGAAATAAGATTTTATGGTAACGGGAATGATCATTATATTCCTAATATTATTTTATATTCAAATCACGTATATAAATAACTGCATATTAATAACATGTTAGTAATTTAGAATAAATAAAATATTAATACATCTGGAAAACAATCATTCTTTCTCAAACAGAATAACTTATCACAAATATCGAAAATGTTTATAAACAGAAATAATTATCTTGCTGAATTTCACGTAGTCTATGTATTAAAACTGGGGCATGTACTAAAAATAACCTTAAAATCCTGTTTTCTTTAATTTTTGCACAAATGTAAAAAAAATTTAAATTAGATCAATTTATTTAAAATAATTTAGATATCTACTTTAAATTTTAAAATATATTAAACAAATTAATGTATGCAATCCAAACATACATGTAGAAACTGATAAAAATATTTATACAATAATTAAGCAAACTACATTATTATTTAATTCTTTAAATTTTTATAAAATTTCTATGATTAACAACTAAAAATCAAATTAATTCATTATACAGGGTGAAGAAAAACTTCGTCGTAAAATTTTGTGTACTGATAGGGGACCTCGAAATAAGTCGAAAATATGTAATGAACATATGGTCTAAATGTCACCGTTTTCGAGTTATAACCCTTTAAATCTAGCCAATCACCATCGAGTACACAAAGCATTACGGAGTGTCGCGTTGTCAAGACGCGTCGCATTGCGCTCTCCTACTTACTACAGGATAGTAAGAAGGCGAGCGAGCAATGCGATGCGTCATGGCAACGCGACATGTCGTGATGCTTTGTGTACTCGATGGTGATTGGCTAGCTTTAAACTCGAAAATGGTGCCAGTTAGATCATATGTTCATTAAATATTTTCGACTTGTTTCGAGGTCCCCTATCAGTACACAAAATTTTACGACGAAGTTTTTCGTCACGCTGTATTGTTGTTGTTTAAGAATAAATTAAAAATTGAATGTTGAATGAAAGAGACTTATTCACATAAAATATAAATTCTTTTAAAAATTATAATATATTTAAAAAGTATGTTTGTAGCTGCCAATTGAAAAACCAACTTTCTGCAATGTCAAAAATATTTTGAAAAATACATTTAATAATTCGAAGGCAAAAGAAAGATGCTGCTAAAAACATTAAAGAAATAATTTGTGCTGATATTTAAAATAATAATTGTATTTTGGCTTGCAAATGGTTTTCAGCATTTCGCATAATTATCAGTATAAACATTTATTGAAAAATATATATAATAAATATTTATGCTAATATTTATATTGTGTGTAGATTTTATAAGTATTGAATACCAGTTATATGTTAATATATTTTCTGTTATTATAAATAGAAATTTTACTATATAAACTTATTACTGTAGAAACCAACAATTTATACTAATAATGATAATCTTACTTTTGTGATATTCATGGTTAGTTTAATAGCAAATACCTTTTACATTAGATAGTATGAGGCCAATCTTTAAGCAAGGACAAGCTGGACCAGGATTTGGCTCCAAACTTATAAAAGACGAGAAAGATTTTTATTGTTCAAATCCTGGTTTTATACTTGCAAATAAATCAGTTAAGATTTATAGAAAATATTTATTTAATTATGTATTTTATCTATTGTAAAATTCACAAATTTTATATTATAAAAAAGAGGAATGGAGAAAAAATTCTTGTCATATTTCTATAAAAGTCAGCATCAATAGATAATAATATATTCTGATTATGCAAAAAAAATTATTTTTTCTAATAGAATAAAATGTTATGTGTAGTTTGTCCAGTCTCAGTCTGTTTATCAGTCAGTAGATCTGAAAATATTTCAAGGTATGCGGCTGTTACCCACACTTTCTTGTTTGCAGGCCAAAATACTAGATGATGACATTTGTTTTGTATCTTTCAATGTATGTGAATTCAATGTGCTATACACTAGCATTGGTTTACCATGCAGTAACCTGCTGCATTAGCACACAAGAATCTATGTGACACAATCTTTCATGGCTTTGAATCCTAGTGTAGAGCGTTCAGCTTTGGAAATGTAAGTCCTGCTAGTCATGTGCTTCTAATAGACCCGTTTCGTTTGCATTGAATACCTGTTCAGGCAGATACCCTTTATCTTCAATTATTTTTTTAATTATTCTGGATAAACAGATAATATTCTAGGACTTTGCAGCATTATGGTCAACTGAGGTTGTTTCTCCAACGATCTTTATGTTATGAAGGTTATGACGATAGAGGAAGCACGAACACCATTTCTTACTAGCTTTAAATTTAGACTGGCCAGAACTCTGCTCAGTTGTTTGTATATTCTCAGCACTTTTTCACCTATCACTGAACTACATAAAGAAATTCTCTTTTGTGTTTGGGCCTCGATCCAAATATTAAGTATCTTTTCCTTTCCATAATGGGATCACGAAACATATAAGTAACTTTAGTAGCAATATCAGTTCTATTAGCAACACTAGCATTAATTGCTTCTTCACTTTTTTGTAATGGTCCTTATAGTCGTTAACATTCATTAGCCTGGTCACCTACGCAGCACTCTTGCCACGCCCTAATCTTGTCACCACATTGAGTTTTTCTGTAACGATAACATGTTTCTAACCCTTTGACTGGTTTATCACCGCCAAGGATGTTTTCCAAATGTTTGAAGCACATAATGACGAAAAAGAATAATCTATAAAAACGAAACTAATATAATGTTAAATTGTATTTAAGAAAACACAGTATTTAAGGCACAGGAAACACAAAGGAACATGAAATAACATTTAATACATACTCTCGACCTTCTAATGAAAGCTATGCGTAGAAATAGCAAATCTGTTCTCTTAGAATTCGCAATCTAAGCGACTTAAAAAGAAAACAAAACCTTACTCAGATCCTAAAGTCAATGATAAATAAAAAATAAATGCTTTTAAAAAGCACTTACTGTCTACTATCAAAAACCTCGTATACACTAATCTCAGATCCGCAGTTGGTGAATTGCTGGACATTTATGTAACTGCGTATATGTGAATTCCGAGATTGACGAAAGATTACTGTATTTTGAATTCTCTAAAAAGATGTAAAATCGAATAATAAAAATAGATCATGTGACTGATTCATCGATCTTATATGATTTGTTCAGTAATTAAAATAATGTTTTTTTAACAAAATTACATGCTACTTTAATGCGTTATAAATTTAATATTATATGAGCCGTTCACAAGCCAAATCGATTAACTCCACTTTTTGAATTTTTTTAAATTTTAGTGTCAATATACTTGATTGACTATTAACTATTTATAATAAAAATAAATTTTCTTAATAGTTAGGCTTAACACCACTAAATGACAAAAAATTTTTGGCCATTGAATAATTATTAATTTATTTCAGAAGCCAATTCGATTAACTCCATATTCTAATGTAAATCGTGGCAATAATGCAATTCAAACGTTTATAAGTGTCGTATTATGCCTAAGACATTTTTTGAATTTACCTTTCAAAGCTATAAATATATTATTTCATCTTTTAAAATCACTAAATTGGAAGGATCAATTGAGAGACGTGTAAGAAAGGTGCGATACCGCCTACATGAAAGTTTGGCTAACCAGTTTTTATTGAATAAATTTTTTTGATTTTAGTTAAGATCTTTTTTTAGTCATCTAGGATACGACAATAAGAATTTAGTTAAGTAATTTTTTAATACAATAGCATATATTAGATAATAACGGCAAGCTGTTCATTTTGTCATAAAAGATAATTAATAGGTTATATGTGGATATTAATAGAATAACGCCTTTGTAAAATAAATAATTTATTATATTAAGCAAAGTAAAAGATGATTAAAATCAAAAATAAGACGGACCATATAGATTCTCTACTGCGACCATAACTCGACGACTGTGACTAAAAGTTGGTTCCCACTAGCACGGAACCGCGGCGAAATACGCGCGTGTTGCGTGTTGTGGATAAAGTAGCGCGGTTTTGACGTCATACCGCAGAGTAAAAACCGCTACCGTCCAGTGTCTAGATGGATTCAACTTTTCCGCGAAGGTAAATCCACCAGTTGCATATCCACCAACGAAATCCATGCATTTTGTGACGTTGAATGTTGGCAACCTTGAAAGTCAAGATGGTGAGATTCTCTGTCATTAAAATCTCTTTAATCAAAATTGCATAGAAACATTGTTCGTATTTCTTCTTATAAATATTTTCGATCAAACATTTTCTCTTTCTCGATTTTGTTTCAGTTTCCTCATTTACTGCAGCTAATAGCATCATCTGGTAAACAGCGCGAATCTTTCGTTGATTGGCGTCCATTTTGTTTTACACGAAATGAATTATGAGGACGGCACTAAGAATCTTGAAGAAAAGATAATTAATAGGTTATATGTGGATATTAATAGAATAACGCCTTTGTAAAATAAATAATTTATTATATTTAACAAGTAAAAGATGATTAAAATCAAAAATAAGACGGACCATATAGATTCTCTACTGCGACCATAACTCGACGACTGTGACTAAAAGTTGGTTCCCACTAGCACGGAACCGCGGCGAAATACGCGCGTGTTGCGTGTTGTGGATAAAGTAGCGCGGTTTTGACGTCATACCGCAGAGTAAAAACCGCTACCGTCCAGTGTCTAGATGGATTCAACTTTTCCGCGAAGGTAAATCCACCAGTTGCATATCCACCAACGAAATCCATGCATTTTGTGACGTTGAATGTTGGCAACCTTGAAAGTCAAGATGGTGAGATTCTCTGTCATTAAAATCTCTTTAATCAAAATTGCATAGAAACATTGTTCGTATTTCTTCTTATAAATATTTTCGATCAAACATTTTCTCTTTCTCGATTTTGTTTCAGTTTCCTCATTTACTGCAGCTAATAGCATCATCTGGTAAACAGCGCGAATCTTTCGTTGATTGGCGTCCATTTTGTTTTACACGAAATGAATTATGAGGACGGCACTAAGAATCTTGAAGAAAGCGAAGCTTATCGCGACTGTGGGAATCTACAAGCACGTTTATATCCGAAGGTTTTTGACCCTTCCGCTTTCCGCCGGTGATAGTGGGAACCAACCTCAACTCTTTGGGTTCGACCTCGTTCTTGCAATGCTATGACATTATCTAGCAACCAAACTTTTGTTTAGCATTTGAAATATATACACTATTAACTTATTTTTAAAAATATTTTCAAGATTGAATTCGATGGTAATATTATTATTTTTTCTTTTCACTTGCCAAATCGATTAACTCCATTCACAACAAAAATCGTTACTTTTATGTAACGATTTCTCCAAGGATATACTATCTTATGCATTTTATATGTCTTTAGATAAAAGCTACACTGTAATAATATATTCTACCATGTTTATTTGAATTTATATTTTAAATGGAATTTTAAAAAACAATATATATTTTTACTCATTTTTCTCTACTTTTCGTTTGTGGAGTTAATCGATTTGGCAAGTGGGTGGCTCATATATTAATAAAACGTTTTACAGTATTTCTTTTATTATTCCGATTGCAAGCATTTATCAATTATTAATGTGGAAAAAATAGAATTTATATAATCTAAAATAGAATATTCTTAAATAATTTTTTTTATGCTTATTATTTTCACTAGTAGGCTAACTTGTACCTGTAAAATAATTGACTATTGGCGCAATAAATTTATTTGATCACCAATATAACCAATGATAAAATTAGCATGTTTACTTGACAATGGATCCCTCTATTCCTTCAACTGCCAAATATAAAGCAAAATTAAAAATATTTTATCATCTGTGGTCTCAGTATTATTTATAACTACCATTTTAATATTTTAATAGTAAAGTATGAAAATTGGAATAATGTTTTTAATTTTATTAGTTCTCAAATTACAAAATTTGATTTAACGATATAAGGAACATTTTTTCATAAACTATTAGCTTCTCAAAAATTTTTATAGATGCCAGTTTTTCTTTTATAACCAAAAATTGTATGATCAATATTGATTATATAGTTCTATAGAAAACGAAAATATTAAAGAAAATCTGCCCGATTCAAATAAGAAAATCAATGTTTGTCAATCTTCGAAGACGTTTTTAAAAAATAAATTATTGACATTCATCTCATTTGATGCCATTTGTGTCACTAACTTTTTAAGTTTTAATAAAAGTAAAAATATATATATTGATATCTTTTGAATATTCAACTATAGAAAATGTTTATTTTCATATGATTCAATAAATATAGGAAAACAAACATTTACTATAACTAAAATCAAGCACCGATGCTACATGAAAATACTTCAGCATAAAAATTTAATTCATATTTAAAATAATGACAACATTAACAACATTATATTTAATGTATAAATGAAAAAAATATCTTCTTTAGATTGTCGTCTTGTTGACTGAAAATAAGTTTTCATTAAAATTAACTACGGTAAACTAAAACAATAATCATTAGAGAATTATTAGTAATCTATCTAATAACCTTATAAAAAATACTATCTGTATTTAATATTACGAAAAAGAGAAAAAAATTAAAATTTATTGGAAAATATAAATGGACTAGGCAAAAATAATTTTGGATACATAGAATTCACAATTAGAAAATGAAGAATTTAATAAAATATAAAATTTTTGTCAGAAAAATTTTATATATTCTCAGTAGTTTGTGAAATCTGTAAAATATCATTAAATATTTGTTATTTATGATATATCTTAAACATAAAATAATCAATAATATGCAAATTTATATATACTATGTTTACCTACTATCCTCATCATATATAATTAAACTATTTTTATGAAATATACCGTAAAAAAAACAGATATATATTGATTTATAGCAGAAAAATATTGTCGAAAACTTTCAATGCTGTAATGACAACTTGTTATCGATTAATAGTTCTCATCTTTAAATGACACAGAAACGTCTACACTTGTCTTAAGTAAAAATATTTAGTTTATCACGTTTTCAAAGTTTTTTGCAGATTATATGTAACGTGTTTGAATTGAATTTTCAGAAGTAAAAATGAAATTTCAGATAATACTTACAGATGATAAAAATAGTTTTTAACTTAGGTTAAAAAAAAACGCTTTCTAAGAAAAACTGGTTTCATTGTTGAGGATGTTGTGGATCGAAGATTCGCACATCTGAATCAAATACGGAACTGAACGAACAAGAACACATTTATTGGAATACTTACTAAAATACAAGAACTAATATAATAGACGGTTACAACCAGACGACTCGACCGTACATACCACACAGCTCGACTGTGCATTCCAGAGGGGACAATCCGACCATGTGTGGGAGTAGGGGTTACTAATAAAAACAAACAAGTTGGAGGGAGAACTGTATCTAACAGCTTCAGGTGGACGGTGACAAAATCGGTGATATTAACCCAACATTCATAATAATACTCCAATTTTCGACAGAAAAATAAAAGTGCGGAGAAATACATGAAGAACAGAGTAGATTCCCAGATTGATAAACCTCACGAGCAATAAAAGGGAAAGATATTCCAAGCATTATGGACGTCAGATTTTGGCTTTCAAAAAACACTCTTCCTGTCAAGGTATAGTTTCCCATGTGTAAAATGATTGACAGAGAAGAGCATGTCTCTTGCAGCAATCACTCATCAAAATTGAGAATATTGTTAGGAAACAAGTTCTTATATATGAAAAAAAGAAAGTTTCTTACTTAAATTATGAACTTTCAAAAATAATTTTCTATTATAATTATTGTGTCGTCTGAATTTTTAAAATATTCTCTAATATCGTATAAATTGCTATAAAATTCTTTATTAAAATATTAAACGAGATGATAAAAATAAATAAATTTTTCTTCGAATATTATATATATATAAATATGATTATTTCATATTTTAAAATTAAAAAATACATCATTTATTAATATTTTCGTAGCACCTTATGAATAAATGCAACTAAATTTAGACGATTAAATTAACCACTTGAAATTTTAATTGTAAGAATTATAAAATGAAATTCAATTCACTTGTCAGTTAGATTTATGGTGATCAAAAATTCGAGCTTTTGTCAAAGAGACACGTTAGTGACTGTAAGGCGCGGTTTCCACTGTATGATTTCGTCCAGCAAAACGGATCCGTATAACTGGTATCCTAGCAACGGCCCGTTTACGGACAGCAAATTCACGGAACGGATTGACTAGACCAGCGTTTCTCAAAGTATGGGTCGCGAAGCGAAATGCTGGGGGGTCGCAAAAATTAAATTCAAATACTTGAATTTAATTCAAATACTTGAATTTCAGTTTATATGTAATTTCACAAATGTCCAATATTTAACATATGTATTTTCAATGTAGTTGGCTGATTGTGTTCATCTTAATATGCCCAATATTTAACGTATGACAACACATGAATTTTCAGTGTAGTTGGTTGATTGTGTTCATCTTAATAAGTGTGTTATAAATTTTCAGTGTAGTTGGTTGATTGTGTTCATCTTAATAAGTGTGTAAATATACTTGTACGTTTTATTTCATATTTAATACCTGGGGTCGCGAAAGTAATTGGCTGATTGTGTTCATCTTAATAAGTGTATAAATGATGTAGTGATTGGTTGATTGTGTTCATCTTAATAAGTGTGTAAATGACTTATATACTTTTGCTGATTGTGTTCATCTTAATAAGTGTGTAAATGATTTATGTACTTGTTTATGAATTTTCAGTGTAGTTGTTTGATTGTGTTCATCTTAATAAGTGTGTAAATGATTTATGTACTTGTAGTTTTATTTCATATTTAATACCTGGGATCGGGAAAAATGTCATAATGAAAAATGGGGTCATGAATGAAAAAAGTTGGCAAAAAATGTCGTAATGAAAAATGGGGTGATGAATGAAAAAAGTTTGAGATAAATCTCGTAATTAAAAATGTAAATAAAAAGAGTTTGAGAAGCGCTACTCTAGTATATCGGATTTTCATTATATTTAATACTTGGGGTCGTGAAAAATCTCGTAATGAAAAATGGGGTCATGAATGAAAAAGGGTTGCGAAAAATCTCGTAATGAAAAATGGGGTCGTGAATGAAAAATGTTTGAGAAATGTTGGTATAGACAATAAATCGGCGAGTGCGTATTTCGTTCGCCATGAAAAACTAGACCTCTATCCTAGTTTATGCTGGATACAGATCCTTACGGATTGACGTCACTGATTCGATAGCCAATAAGAAACTACTTTGTTGTAAACGAGAGCTTTGAAAAACATGGCGGTAAATGACGAAATACTTATAAATTTGGTTAGTAAAAACGTTTGTCTTTACGACAAATTCCGAAAAGAATATCACGACAAAATATTAAAAAATAATACTTGGGATAGAATAATGGACCAACTTACACAAGATGGTAAGTTCATGAACAGAATACAGTACAGCTAATCGAATTGGTCTTGTGCACGTGTTCATTCTCGCTTTATAAAATATTATTTAGTTTTAGAATAACAAAGCGGTGTTCATTCTTGCTTTATAAAATATTATTTAGTTTTAAAATAACAAAGCTTGTATTATCCACCACTACTAATCACTATATGATTGTATCTTTCTTCCAAAAGTGTTAAATTAAACATTATATTTATCAAAATCATAGATTTGATCGAAATAGATAAAACAACCTCTTTCTCCATCTTGAAATAAACTTTTTGTTTCGACGTATTTGATTGGTTTATTTTTACAACATTCGTTATTGGCTACTTCGACATGACGTTTTAAAAGTTACGGATCCATTATACGGCCAATGTGAGCACGTTAACGTTTTGCTGTCCGAAATGGGAAGCTACTGGACGGCGTCGTGCTGGACGAAATCGTACAGTGGAAACCGTGCCTAAGCCAAGTAGAATAGTTATTGACTGACTCTTATTAAGGAGTCATTCGATCCAAATTCAACTCGCTGTAACTTTCATTATATGTTAGATGTTGTTAATCTAACAAATATAATCGAGAAACATATTCAATAGGATTATGGCTGCCAAATTTGAATCATAAAATCCAATTAATAAAAGAATTAAAGCAGTTAAAAAAAACTTGCAAAAAATGGACAAAAAAGCATCGTTTTTCGTCCTCTTCTCTGCAGACACCTTGACAAGTGGTATCGTTCAATCAATATTGATGAAATTTAGGATATAGATACTTTTAACTTACTTGAGATCCCTGAAAATTTCAACACAATCGAGTCAAAATATAGGGGCTTTTACCTATATGGGATCCATTCATCGTAAACACTTCTATAGTCGGATTGTTTAACCACTTTAGATCAAAGTTTGAATGTAGGAATATCCCAGCCTCAAAGTTTTCGAAAAATTTGGTCCAATTGGTAGAAAAGGTGTAGAAGAAAGAGGATGATTCTCTTCTCTAAAAATATCTCTGTAGGTCATATCATTCAACCGATTTTGACTACATCTGGAATATAAATGCTCGTTATGTTATTTATTTGAGGCTTTCTGAAAAAATCCAGACCAATAGCGCAAAAATGAAAGAAGTGAGTAGGGAATCCTTTAATAGTGAACTCTTGCAGGCCCATCGTTCAACTGATTTCGACTAAATTTGATATATGGGTTATTATTATTTTACTAAATTTTATTCAATCAGACTAAAAATAGAGAAGGTATTTAATGTTGTTATAAATTAGTATTACTATTAGAATGTCTCAATAAAACAGTTTTCTTCAAAAAAAAAAAAATGAATAATAATCAAAAACATCTAATATGTAAAAATATACGCCAAGTACAATGCTAAGTGATTAGTATATTTGTTACAATTTAAATGTGGATATTTGCCAACGATTTAAGAAAATAAAACAATGATGTCGAATAAAATAGTCACATTTAAACTAAAATCATAACTTTTTAGCATTGTATTTAGCTTATTTTTTATATATTAGATGTTTTTTTTTCTGAATAATATTTATTGTATTATAAAATATATAATAATATTTATCGGAGTTAATGGAAAAATATTTTTTTTTATTTATCAGTTTTCGTTTGATGAGAAAGCTCATTTGTTCTGTTTCTATCACATAGTTGCAAATGGACTTTTCAAATGTTTGAATTCATTTGTAAATAAGTGATAGAAACAGAAGTTTAAATTAAAATGTGGAAACATATCAGAAACTTTAACATCGTATCCAGCAAGTTCAATAAAATTATTAAAATTAAATATAGATTTGAATTAAGCAATTTTTGACTCCACTTGAAATCTGAAATTTCAAGTGGAGTCAAAGTGATGCATTAAATATTTTTATTTGCATTGCTCGCTATTTTTCTACATCGCCAATACAATATTTTCACATATGACGGCTGAATAATTGAAGATATTATTTATGGAACGATGGTACAATAATTTTCCATTACTGTATACTCCCAATTATCCAGGATCGCATTATCTGAATTGTAGATTAGGCGGGGTTCATCTGTAACCTAGAAATGATGTTTAATTTACGATGGTTTTATCTTAGTTGAGATAACTACAGGATTTTTAAACGCTGCCGATAATTTCTTTATTATAAAACCCATCTTGGATAATTGACGATCAAAATTTGACTCAAATTAATATTACTAATATTGCGATAATTTCTTGCTGCAAATAACATTTTTGCTTTCCTTTTTTAATAAACTAGAAATTACCCGCTCATATAAATGAGCGGAAATATACTGTTTTGATCTAAAATATTTGAATATATGTATTTATTTAATTAATTTATTTTTAATATTAAATGAATATTGTCCATAATTCAGATTTGTTTAAATATTTTGCGGATTATCATGTATAATTAATTTCCTACCATCCCGGTTAATCGGGAGTTTACTGTGGTTAAATTTGGTAATCAGCCTTCTTTTCTGAAATATCTTTACTGAATAAAAAATATTATCCCTCTAAACGTTAATAAATATTATATTATTATTATAAACTTGTTTTAGTTTGATGAAAGTTTCTATAAGCCAGTACTGTATTTAATTTTCAAAAATAGAATAATTTGAAATCAATGAAAGCGTAATGCAATATGAATGACAGTCAATTTGATTTTCCATGTCAAAGCCATCATAGATGCGATTAAATGCATCTCTCATTAGTACTATGAAAGCAAGAGCAATGCGATTTTACTTACGCTATACATTTTTTAAAAATCATCCATGGAAAACAACAATAAAAATGAAAGATGATTTTAATGAACGGGATTTTTTAGACACCTCTGTAGTGGCTAAAAATATAAATTATTAAATCAAAATAAATCTAATCAAAGAATAAATCCAACGTCTGTATTAACGGTTAGATACTAGCTAATACATTAACAAATTATAAGAACATGCGGTGAATTGATCATAGAAATTTATTGTCAGATCTTGTATTTCGTCGATTTTCAAAAATCTCCCATCAATAAATTAAGAAAAATGTATAGTTTCTGATAGAATATTTATGGCAATCCTTATCATGATGAATCATACTAAAATCAGAATTTTGAAGTTAAGTGCAGTATTTAATGATTGATTAAAAATAAACATGAAGAGGAATGGCTAAAAATGCTAAAACAATTATATAAATGCTTTTAAATATTGTTTACTAGCATACCCGTGCCCGGCGTTGCTCGGGCAATTCATGGTGTGTTACTTAAGTTTCTCTTTCTCTTAAATTATAACCTTTTAGATAATCGTCAGGATTTTCTTCAATGTATTCTGAAAATCTTTCCCGTACAGATACGTTTTCTATTTGAAATATGTGTCTTTTCGAATGTTCACTTCTTTATCTTTCTTTCTCTATTAGAATTCT
>AYEL01073681.1:0-52433 GCA_000484575.1 Olivierus martensii
AGAAATTAACATCTAACAATGAAGTGTATAACGACTGAAGAATTAACATCTAATAATGAAATGTATAACGACAAAGAGGGAATTACTGTCTAACAATGAAATGTATAAGAACAGAGAAATTAACATCTAACAATGAAATGTATGACACTAGAGAAATTAATATCTAACAGTGAAATGTATAAAGACGGAGGAATTAGCATCTAACAATGAAATGTATAAGAACAGAAAAGATTAGTATTTAACAATGAAATATATATTGTTAGATGTTAATTTCTCCATTTTGAACATCACAATTTTTTCAACATTACATTATATTAGAAAGAAAAGAAATTGTAATGTTCGAAAAGAAGAATGTGATGCATTTCTTTGTTTCTAACAAAAATAACATGCTATAAATTGATTTAATTTGATTTTTACATGTTAATTTCCTAATTGTTGGAATAAAGTTATGTACGTTCGAAAAGTATTATATAGTAATGCATATCTTAGTTTACAACAGTTAATTAATAAAAAAATAACAAATAACATTAAAATTTATTACACGTAATTATTTTTTTTTATTTTGTTACAAAAGAAATTATTTTTTTTTTATATCTGCAGAATGGCAAAAATTTCTAAATTTTTAACTGCGACACAATAAAAATATTAATTAAAATAAAAAACAACACGATGAACTTTAACCCAAAACAGTAATATTTCTCACTACTAGAAAATAATAACTGTGGTAGCAAGAATGTTATTACATAGTTTAATTCCACGCAGTTCAAAATTAATATAGAACAAAATATTTTAAGCATTCATCTCATTCTGTCCATAATATCGACGTTGCAAATCGTAATAATTGTTAAAACTATTTTGCATTTTTAAAAGTAAATTTAATTATTATTATTATTATTTTTTACTCATTAGAACTTTTAATCGCATCCAATCGACATATACTGTACGTGATTTATACTACAAGTCCTCTTCCAAATTATATCTCACCACCATTCTGTAATAATCGTTCATCCTTGTCACTTATACGGATGCTTACAGATTACACAAATAAAGACTACTCAAAGAAGAAAGTAGAAATTTCAAAATAGCGCAGATAGATCGATATATTTTAATTTGACCAAAATATTTTCGTGGTCAAAGACATCGATCAACGTATTTTTGCTTTATAAAATACGTGTGTGAACAGTTATTTTACCCGATTGGAAAACCTGTTTCATAAAAATCCAATAACTTCATACCGTACCAAAATTAATTTTTTACTGTCACGACTTTTATGATATCGAATGTATATTATTTTTAAATTTTCTAAAAATAAACTTGCAGGGGATAAGAAAAATAAAATAAAATAAAACAAGATTATTATGGTAAGGAAATCGATTTTTATTATTAAAGTTTGAACAAAATGCATCGTTATGTAATTCATCCTAAATGTTTTATTTTTATCTCGGTCAAAATTACTTTTGCTATCTCTGCTCAAAGTATCGATCTGTTTTGATAAAAATGAAAAGAAAATTTGCAATATATCGTTCGGAAATATTAAAAAAATTCCAACTTTTTCTGCATCCGAAAACACGATTTTCTTTTTCGTCTTAAACCGATTAATCTTATTCAAAAATTCATTTTGTCCATGAATAAAATAACAATGTAACAATATTATCTAACAATGAAATGTATAACGACGGAGAAATTAGCATCTAACAATGAAATGCAACAGAAGAAATTAACATCTAACAATGAAATGCAACAGAGAAAATTAATGTATAACGACGGAGAAATTAACATCTAACAATGAAATGCAACAGAGTAAATTAATATATAACGACGGAAAAATTAACATCTAACAATGAAATGCAACAATGAAAATTAGCTTCTTTGTTGTTATATATTTCATTGTTGGATGTTAATTTCTCCATTTTGAACAGCACAATTTTTTTTCATTAAACATTATACTAGAAAAAATATTGGGATGTTCGAAAAGAAGAATGTGATGCATTTCTTTGTTATGTCTTGTTTCATATATTTCGAAAATATAAAAAAGTACATAGATTTTCTTCTATTTAGTCATAATTTTAACATTTTGCTCCGCCCAAAATTTCTTAATATAACGGTGTCGTATATGACGATGAAGCAAAAAAATAGTGAAACGTTTTACGCTTACCTATTTTGATATACGAAACAGTTATGAGTTCTAAAATTAACAATTTTTGAGTAAATTTTAGACTTGTCTGTGCTGAGTAGACTTATCTACTTGTATCTTGCGTTTGCGTCAATGTGGTCGATATGTTCTGGCGTGAAATGCGGTATTTGGAAGGCTTCCGTGCGGAAATTGTTTAAATATATGCTAATTAAAGCTTAATATCAAAATTTCTTCCATATAAATGTTCCAGTTTTCCTTCGGCTTATTTAATTCTTTCACGATTTTCCATTATTTTCTGCAATTTATACCATTAACTTCTATCTCGTATCTGTTCAAATATACACGTATGTTTAACTTTGTCTCGATTAAATGCCAAAAATATATATTTAAAACGTATTAAGAATATTTTAAAATGTTTATTTTATAAAAATAAAATTAAAATCGATGATTAAATGCAAAAAATATATTTTTAAAACGTATTAAGAATATTTTAAAATGTTTATTTTATAAAAATAAAATTAAAATCGAATTTATTTCTCCAGAATTAAAAATTAATTGACATCTATTACTAAATATTTTATGGACCAAAACTCTGAAGAAAAAAGTAATTATGAAAATTTAAAATATTAATTTGTAAACTGTGTTGTGTGATTAAGATAAAAATTATTATTTTTGATCAAAAATAAAAAAGTTTTATTTCCTTTCACTTCTATCAAAATTACGTTCGATGTAATGAAAATTAATGTGACAAGAGAATTATTAATAATGGAAAAAGGTAAAAAGCTAGAACTATCAGACTATCCATCAACTTCTTTTAATATTTACCATTTAATCACACCATTTTTTTTTCCTTTTTATCTTTTAATCTTACAAAGGAAATAAACAAACAAAGATCCTGGTTAAAAATTAATTGACATCTATTACTAAATATTTTATGGACCAAAACTCTGAAGAAAAAAGTAATTATGAAAATTTAAAATATTAATTTGTAAACTGTGTTGTGTGATTAAGATAAAAATTATTATTTTTGATCAAAAATAAAAAAGTTTTATTTCCTTTCACTTCTATCAAAATTACGTTCGATGTAATGAAAATTAATGTGACAAGAGAATTATTAATAATGGAAAAAGGTAAAAAGCTAAAACTATCAGACTATCCATCAACTTCTTTTAATATTGTACCATTTAATCACACCATTTTTTTTCCTTTTTATCTTTTAATCTTACAAAGGAAATAAACAAACAAAGATCCTGGTTTTCTTTATAAAAAAAATAAGAAGAAAATAATTATGCTATAGACCTATAAATTTTTCTCTTTCGTGGTAATAAAAATCGTGTAAGATTCCATTTTCCGACTTTAAAGATAGATCTTCCATTCATCAGCCTTGACGCTGTTTGCTATTTCTCTCCGAATTGCTTCTTTTAGCTGATATTTTTTATGGTCCTGTCCCATTATTCATCCATATTGACCCGGGATGGTGTCGTATAGAGTAAATGTGAAAACTTCTCTCATCTTTTTCATATGACACAACACTTTCTGATGATCCACTTCAGCCAAAAGAGGCCGAAGAATAAATTTACAATTTCTTTAAAACAATTTATAACCACAAAACATTGCTTCAAAGACAGCTTTTTGAAGCAAAAACATCGGTTTTATACAAAACATCTAGTTTTCAACAATGGAGAAATTAACATCTAACAATGAAATATCCATTGTTAGATGCTAATTTCTGTTGTTGTTATTTCATTGTTAGATGCTAATTTCTGTTGTTATTTCATTGTTAGATGCTAATTTCTGTTGTTATCATTTCATTGTTAGATGCTAATTTCTCCGTTGTTGAATGTTTTCTAATCCAAAAAATAGCCATTAAAAGACGATATTCAAATAATGAAAAGAATGTTCTCAATAATTAAAGGAAACTCGATGAAACTACAACAAATTACCTCTTTCGGGAAGTTATTATCATAAATACGTGAGCATGACAGATTATTTTTAGAAATAATAAGCAAGTGCTGAGATAGAACAATGTGTTAAGAAGTCAATTAGATCGTCATTCTTCTTTCACGACATCGCAGCCTGCAGTAACATTAATCGAATAAAGTAGGATAGCACGTAATTTATTACCTTGTCGCCTACGATTTTATGTTATAAACAATAACTAGTTCTTGACGAAAGCGAAAATAACTCCAGCTTTAAGCGAAGGTGATGATGAAAAGAAAGAAAAATCTTCCGAAAGATTAAAAATTATCATAATAAACACTTTTAGATTATGCCGAGCAGAAAATTCCCATTTTAAAATCCGAACTGACTATTGAATTGTTTTCTTTAAATCGACCTGTGCTCTGAAAGCGTATCGATCTCGTCTGTTGTTGTAACAGAAAAAAAAAACTGGAAACATCATTTGCAGCCTTGGTTTCCTGATGATTATTAATTCCTGAGCTGCTCTTGTAACGCAATCGAAGCTTGGCATGCTTGAAATAGCAAAACTTGTTTATAAAACGAACAAAAGAATAGATTTTTCGTTAGAACAACGTAGTGAATTTCTTTGTGTAAACATACATTCGCCAGAAATCTGTTTATAAGTTTTCGTTACCAAAATGATCAATTTTGTTTCAATTCTTTATAACTGGATCAGTCTTTTATATTTACAGCATCTTGTTGACTCTACTCGCTGATCCAGTTACGGATTAGCACAAGTGAATCAATTTGTATATTATGTGCAAACAGTTGACTCCACTCGCTGATCCAGTTACGGATTAGCACAAGTGAATCAATTTGTATATTATGTGCAAACACCACATACATTTTAGAAATTCAATTTCTTTTCACACGGAATTTCCATGTTAAGTCCGTAGTTTTTATAGTTTAGAATGATAGCACTGTGCCCATTTTAAAATTGATTTTGCTATTATCTAAAGTTATTCAGTAGTCACGTCACATTCAACCATAGTTCAAAAACTCAGTCAGTGGTCAATTATTGTTTACATTAGTATTCTATCGTCGTTTGTAGAAGTGGAACAGACCAAATTGCATCAATATTTAGAACAGTACCGACGATTCCGTTTACAAAAAAAAAAATAAAAAATCCAAGTTTTTGTTTTAACCTTCTTCCTTTGGAAATTTGGTAGTTGTAAGTGTAGTTTTATGTTGAAAAACAATAAATTTTAGAAACAATTAAACACACAAGATGAAAATCGATAATGGACGCGCTCATTAAAAATTACAAAAATAAAACAAACAATAAATTTTAGAAACAAACACACAAGATGAAAATCGATAATGGACGCGCTCATTAAAAATTACAAAAATAAAACAAAAGGGAAAAAAATCGATATTTCTGATTAAAAATCCTATTTTTAGTTATGCATAAATCTCGTGCAAGCAATCCTATATATATGTATATAAAAAAAATTTTTTAATATTGTTTAAAGTTTTAAATATCTTTAAAAATTGATTTTGTTTCTTATAAATTAATTAAAACTAGAAAATAATTTAAAGAAAATTAGAAAAAATAATATATAAAGAAGAGAAGGAAAAACTAAAAATAAAATTTGGAAAAACATTTATTTTTTTAATATTGTTTAACGTTTTAAATATCTTTAAAAATTGATTTTGTTTCTTATGAATTAATTAAAACTAGAAAATAATTTAAAGAAAATTAGAAAAAAATAATATATAAAGAAGAGAAGGAAAAACTAAAAATAAAATTTGGAAAAACATTTCGTAGAAAGCAAAACTCCATTTATTTAAATTGAAAACACGTCAAAGAAAGGAAATTTTTTAAGATGTAAGGAAAAAAAAACGTTAATAAAGTTGAAAGGTGGAAAGAAACTTTCCTCAGAAAGTTATTTTACTTCGATAGATCGATACAATTCAGATAAATCAAATATTTGATTTTTGTGCATTACGTAAGCCACTGCTATTTTATTTTTCAATTATAGACTTTCGGATTTTTTTTAATAGCTTGTTAAAAAGTTTTTGGGTTTTATTATAAATCGTTTATTATTAGTTTTCTAAAGTAATTTGAGAAGTGTATAAATTGAACAAAAGATCAAATTACTTGAAAGATTTTTTCTCTAAAAAAATACAAAATTTTTATTAAAATAAATTATGAATGAGTTGGCATTTTGTTTTTTATTTAAATTTAATACAATTATCATCTTAAGTTTCAATTTACATTTTATTTAATTTCTGTTTTGTTTTCCTCAATTTTATTTTGGTACTATTCTTCACGTCCTGTTGTTAATCCTTCCAGTATTCGGATATCTAAAATATTCCTTGTCTTAGTCCTGTATATGTATTTTTTACAGGACAGTACAAAAATATGTGTACAGAACAATGTATAAAGTGAGCTACAAAATTCAATGTAATAGTGTTTCAACTATTAATTAGTGTATAGGAATTAATTATAATCTGTTTAAAGCAATTTATTATTGAGTATTTAGAATAAATTATATACTTAATTCATATATTAGTAAAATTATGTTCCTATTTTATTTTAATTAGAATTATATCAAATTTACTGGTAGGTAAAACAATATATATAAAATCAAAATTTTTAAGTAGTTTATCTATTTATAATCAATATTAAATTAATACTTAATATTCAATATTATAATTAGTACTATAACAGAATTGTATTTTTATACACTTTATTTTAGTAATTTCAAAAATAAATATATATTTTTAACTATAATTAAGTTTGATATAGTTTTAAAAGAAATTTATTTAAATTTTATAATAAAATTACAATTAATGATGATTAATTTTATTTTTATGATATTTATATCATTTTATTTAATCAATTGAAAATGTCAAAAAGAGATCATTAATGTTAGTATGATTAATAAAAAATGCATGAAACTGCTTCAATAATGAATTATCATTAATAATGAAACAATTTGTCTCTTGACAGAAAAAATTTTGGAAAGAAAGTACTTAATGATTAATTAAATAGATTTGTTTTACAAAAATGCATTTAGTTAAGTAGATAATAAAGTATTGTAAATATATAATTGCATATAAAAGTTTGTTAAATTTAAATCATTTATAAATGAAAAACTAAGAAATTATTTTTATTTTAGAGATTTTTTTTTAATCCTTAATTAGAAGTCTAATTACTGAGATATCATTATCTCAATAAATTCAAATGTTATAAAAGATGATAATACATAGAATATATACTTTTTATGTATGAAATGAAGTATGATATATTCATCAAGCATTATTATTTCACTCTAAGCTCTACATATATGATTACAACGAAGCTTAATTGTGTATGACAAGCTACAATTAAAAATTCATCAAGCATGTTATTGTTAATCTAACAGTAATAATGGCATTTTTGTTATACAGACTTTGCTGTGTAATTGTAATTTATTTAGAAAAATACATAGTTTAAAAAAGTTGTTACTATAAAAAATTTAAGGAAATGATCTTTTGTATTTTTTCAATAAGTCATTATCTTATAATTCTAATTATTTCTTTAATTGAAAAAAAATTTAAGAATATATTTATATTTAAAAGATTACATTTAACACTTTGCAATATGTTATAATAAAATAATTACATAATAACATTTATAATTATCATTTAATACTAAAATTAAAATCAACATCTAAAGATAACATTTAAAACTTGAATAAAATTTTTTTTTACATAAAAATCTCATATAATAGAATATGATATATTAATTGTATGTATATAACAGTTTGATAAATGGTATTATGTTTGGGATTTGTTATGGGCCATATTTAATGAATTATGAACAATATATTATAGGATAATTTCATAAATGAATAGATTAAAACTAAATTTTATAGATAATATCTATTTTTGAAAAAAGAAAAAATAATCAAATATTTATATGCTACAAATAAATAAAACTTAATTTAAAAAACAACTTGTAGCACGATCTAGGGGCATACCCCAAGTAATGATTAGTGCGAGGGAATTAATGATAAATTAGCCGACTAAGCATTCAAATAAATAAAATTTGTCTATAGTATTGATTTTCAATTGAATATACAAAAATTTTGTATATGCTAACAACAATGGTTTCTTTTACATAAAAATATAAAGATTTTTGAACCTTATTTTTCATTGAGTAATCAAGAAGAAAATTTAAAAAAGTCTCTTCATACAATTCATGATTTAATTAATTAAAATTTTAAAAATGTTTATTTTTAAATTGAATAAAAAATTTAGAAATGTAACATAATACCGTATAAATGTAAAATACATAATAAAATAAAATTTTTCTGCTATACCTTTTTGCTATATACATTATACAATCTATTCTCTGCTGCTTTAAATTTTGCTGAATAGTTAAAATTTGTCGACTTACTTTCTGAGTGTGGGGTGCGATACTCCTCACACCCCTTGGTAGAAGTGCAGCTGGCAGGATCATATCAAAACTTTTAAAATTTACTATAGGCATTTATATGGGCTGGGTAATTTAATTATAAAGAATAATCTGTTCAATCGATGTTTGGGATATTTGATTCTCATGATAGACAGAGAAAGACAACGATTAGATGGACTATTTTATAAAAATGGTTAATTATAAAAACTGTATATAATATATTTAAAGTCTTACGGTAAAGTTATGTTATGACAACTAAAAAACGTATGAATGATTATAAATATTTAAATTTTGGGAAGACAATAGAATTATTTTTGTTAGTAGCACGCATACTGTTTTATATATGGCTCATCTTTTAGATACTTTTATTAGTTTTAATCAATAGTATTATTTTTTTCTTTTATATTTATGTACTATTGTTCTTTAACTATCTGTGTATGATATCTTTATTTATTGCTTCGGACATTCTTGATGATTAAAAATTCTGCATCATTTATTTTTATCATTCCTAATTAACTTCAGATAGTTATCCTTTCTCTAATTTCATTTTTCATACGTTTTCTACAGAACCCTATACAATTCTTTTATATGAATTGTATAGGGTATATGAATACTTACATAAGTTTGATAATGGTTTCATTTTCCTAAAGAATTTTAATCTTTAACTTGAACATTATACTATAAAATGTCTGTATGTATCTCAGGTATTAATGTATACCATTATAAATGATTCTAGTTCTTTCAGGATATATTAATATAGTATCAGAAAACTGTATTCGAGCTTTTTATTAATGTCTTTATTCTCTTATAGCAGAGATTTTTTTCATATAGGTGTATAGATAAATAGTCATCAGCAATTTCATTAGATATTAAAATTATCATCATTAATTTTTAATGCTAACTAAAATATACATTAATCGCTAATTATTCGATTTTAATCTCTAAATGTTTAGATGTAAAGATGTTGGATTAAAGCCATAGTATTATTAATAAATTAATAGTGAAGGAGTCAAAAAGTTTAATGAATTTTTTCATACCATATTTAAAGATTTTTAACTACAGGAAGTTAATTTAATATTAAGTAAATTCTGACAACCAGTTTAACAGAAAAAATTATTATTTTTTTGTTAAACATTAAAAAAGTGACATTTTTTTTTTAGTGGAATGACCTAAAAGAGTTACAGATATCAAGACAATCAACTATAGTGCCTAATAAATTTATTTAAAGTAACATCAATATACATTCCTAAATAATAATAAAATTTTATATTTATTATTTATATTTTTTCAGAGATTTCAGTACTTCAATGTAAAATTTTCATTAGGTTGTCCTATCTTTTCTCATATTTTTTCCCTATTCAGCTTTGAAAAATTAATATACATATAGTATTTTATGCATAAAAATCTGTTAAATTATTATTACTATACTGTATTTCAAATTTGCTAGAAGAGAAAAGTAAAATCAAGTGTATATATATATATATATGTATATATTTATAAGTGAGAGGGGGGAAAATTTATTGTAACTACGAAAATCTCATAAAAAATAAACATTTTAATATTAAAAATTTATAAAGATGCAAGTGTGCGCACATAACGCATATTTATATATATTTGTATATTTTTTTTTTAAATTAAGACAAAACAAAAAATAAATTCTAATAAACATAATAGTTTTAAATGTATGCATTCTCTAACATCATAAATCAACGACAGAGGGCGACACGACTGTGTGTATATGGAGAAAATTTTAAGATGTCACGTGTTGAACTACCGGAACAGTTTTATACTTAATATTGCTGCAAATATTTAATTTAAATCTTATCACATACAATAGACGGATTCTATAACAAAACATAACTTATTAAGAGTATAGGTTGTTTTTTTTTTCCGAAGTTGAAAGTAGGAGATATGAGTTTTGACTGTTACTCTTGGAGGAAATTATGTGAGGGTTGGATTTTATACCTCATTTCATCACCTAGTGAAGAACCACCCAGAGGGTGATGGATGTCAGCATCGGGAGTTACATAAATCTGGTAGAACGTTATGGGAATCCTCGTAAGTCCGACTCGACCAGGATACATTTTCATATTTTATATTTAGTATTTTTATGGAAGGCGTCATCATTACCTTTCACCAGTCGAGTGATAAATGGATTTAAACATAAAAAAAAAAAAAAGAAAAAAGAGAAAAGTTTATGTGCTTGTATTAAACTATGTAAACCTATAATTGCTCGTGTTAATTACATTGTCAGTTTACGATTAAGAAGTTTAATCAATAAAAACAATTTATATTTCCGCTTTTTTTCCTATTTCTCTCTCGTTTTTAATTTCCTTTCGTGCTAACTTAATAAAATATAAATTAGATATTTAAATTAAGTTAATCATCGTTAAAAATAAGACTTAATAATAAAAATCATTATTTTTCTATTTTTAAGTTAGTTCTTTTTCGATTCCATTCTGGATTTAAATGAAAGAAAAATATTATTATTATTTTTCTGAAGCGAAATGTTTAAAAAATTTAAGTCACTTTATAAGATTAGTGATTTTTTTAAGTTTATTAAAAGGTTAAAGGTATAATACCACAGGTTGTTCGCTGCTCAATATCTCCAGTGGCCAATTCAACATCAATCGATACCATTCGCCGACTTCATCATTATTGGTCACCAAAGCAGTTAAAAAAATTAGGTTCTTTCAGTAGATTCAGCAACCTGCCTTAGTAATTACGTTTTGTAAATACTTTATCCTAAAAAACTAAAAGTTTTGTGTGTACGGGTGGGTTTAAACTGTGTTAGAAAACGCGAAATTTGTCTGCAGGACGCACGTGTTAGACAGTGTTGCTTATCTTTATCGGTAGTCGTTCCGGATTTATTATTATTTTTATTTTTTAATAATAAAAAATTACCAATTGTATATTGATAAATCAATTATGATATACACTAGATCTATTTAAGAAGTGGTATAAAAGAATCGGCAGAAAAGATCTATCTAGTCGCGTTACTACTAAACCCGCCCTTACGGATTATAATTGGTAAGAGAGAATACCAAAATCGAATGAAGGCGCATGTAACTTATCTTAATTAATTAAAAAAATAATTCGCGGTGGAGAATAAAGATATTTTTGAAAGAATGTTCTCCTTCGCACCATTTATCCATGCTGCTACACTTGGATTTAGGCGTAACCCTCTCTCTCTCTCTCTCTATCTCGGTCTCTCCGAACAAAACGTTATTAATTGCGCAGTTATTATACTTGTGTACCGGGATTATAATTGATGTGAAACGAATGAGCAATTTCTTGGCTCCATGTCTGCCAAATTTGATCGATCTACTCTTTTCTAAGTAATGAGGCCGTAAAATTTAAAAGTCGCCTCCGTCTTCTAGGACCACACCTTCGTTCCGCCATCGCGACTTTCTTCCAAATGAAAGAACTGGTTTATTCAACGATATAGCTCAAAAATCGTTATTATTTTCTTTTCTTTTAATTATCGATTCTTAATTTTATCAAACCTTTTAGGCATTTATAACTCGAAAACGTTCGAGAGGGAAAAAAAAATCTTCCTTTGTGTAACTCGTACATTTTGAGAATATGTTTACATTTGTAGGCCAAAGCGAATCTACATTATTTATGCAAGTCAAACGTATATCTAAAGCAGAGCAGAGCATTATTTTTGTATCTGATATAAAAATCGTATCGATTTTAAATATTAAATTATATGTGGAAATATTCAATAATACTTCTATCGAAAATTTGGGATTTAAAAGTTCATTTAGTAAAGTAACTTTTCGTTGTCTAAGAGAAGCGTATAGTAATATAAATCGTACAGAAAATTTATTTATTATTATTTTTTTTAATATTTAAAAAAATTTAATTGGAGTATTATTGAGTTATAACTGAATGTGTAGTCTATGTTACGCGTAATAAAATGTTTCGAGAGTTATTCTTAAGTTGAGTGGAAGATTTGTGTTCGGAAACGAGTTTGAATGGTTATTCTTGGATGGCTAGGGAATTCAATAGGCCTGCAGCAATAAAACAGCTGGAAACATTCCCCTCTCTTCATTATAAAGAAATTCTCATAGTATATTACACCGTACAACTTAAGTAAAATTTATATGTCGTTGAGTAAGGTATTGTCTCTGTTCCTGTATATATACATGCGTCTTTTAGGATAGAACAATATAATACTCATTGGTTAAAGCAATATCAATCGATAAGATACGACCCTCTTAAGTAGAGAATGTTACTCTACATCTTTTCAATTGAATGGCGGGATTATTAGTTGACTTGATTGTTCTCGATATCTTTACAAGCGACAAGTTACGATCGAATAAAGTTCATCTGTTACCAACCTTAGCTTCCATATATTCATGAAGTTTAGAAGTATTTGAAAAAAAAAAGAAATGTATGGGTCCCAAATCGAGATCTGGCCACACAAACTTTCTGTTTAATGTATTAGCTATTAGGCAGAATTTGTTGTAATTATGTCAGGTGAGATACATTTAGCGCAAGTTTGCCAAAGATTACCTGTGCACTTACACTAAATATGTTTCTTTAGAGATGTAGATCACCAATTGTTTTTTTATATGATGGAAACCTTTAAACAGTGATAAAATTCGTCTTTCGACTAGTAATTAATTAGCATAGCAGTTAGATTTTTCTGTAAAATATGGTGCATATGAAACAATTATAACAGCGGGGGTTATCTATTTACGAAATAAATATCCAGATAGAAACGATAATCGCCACTTCCCTTCCCTCCTTCTCCCATAAATGTCCGGATGCCACCCATTAAAGGACAAGCCCAGCTCTACCCCTAAGCCAAAGTAGAAAGGTTGGATGGGAATGGGTTGCCTTCATTTCACTTCCCCCTTTTCCGACTAAAGAAGAGAAGAGGGGAAAAAAAGAAAGAAAAAACTACACTGCCAGCAAAATCACTCTGCGTATCTTCACGGAGAGGATGTAGATCCGAGCGTGCTGCAAATGGAATATGGGGTTGAAGCGATAGACAGACTCTTTTAAGGTCAGACCTTGTGTGCGTGCTGTGCGACTGAGTATACATAAGACTTTGAAGATGCTAATACAAAATTTACATTAATGCATCAGACCGCTACTTAGGCAATGCTGCATTACGTTGGTTAAGTTCCCATGGGCGAGCCAATCCGCCAGAGACCTGACCGGTCTCGAGCTTTGAAAGTGCGCCGTTGGCGGTACTAATGCGCACCACGTCACTTGCCTTATACAGGAGTCCGGCGTGCGGGGGAGGGACGTATTCAGTCCCTATTTCCCAAAGGCTCTTTCCTGTTTTCCTCTTAAATGTAATGTCCGTATCGCTATGTTAATGGAGATAAAATCTATGGCATATTTCAATATTCGGCAGTCGAGAGATAACCGTTTGGGAAAATAACGTTTTTCTTGTTGATATCCAACGGTACCCAGAGACCGAAAAACCTATTCTCTCTTCGTTGCTGTGGTTTTTTCTTTTTCTTTCTTTAGATATATATATATATATATTTCTCCCCGATACTTTTTTCAGTCGATTGAGAGGTTCAATATTTCAAAAACACTCTACAGGGACTATCAATGGACAACTGGATATTTTTATCACACACCAGGTGAAGTTATTTACTGTCGTCTACTAGATAACCTTTTTCAAACGGATAGTACGTAGAGAAAACATAGAAAAAAAGAAATCCTCCTTAGCGTTTGGCACCCCCGACCGATCAACTATTTCCTACTCGACATCATTTCCACGGTATATAGATATAAGCGCCTACACGAGGATGTAGAGTGGAAGAATGGGAAGCCATCTCGGCCACAAGAACAATAAAGAAAACCTTTTAATACCTCTGAATTCAGGACAGCGACTCAATCGATAATGTTCTACTCACGTCCTTTTCTCCCTCAGACCTAACGTTAGCTGCATATGCATAAATCTTTCATGGTACTCACTCCCCTGGTAGTACTTTTCATTTGCATCGGCGTCCTTTCCCGTATACGCATTTTCCTTACCTTCTACTCTCTTCCCCTAATCCTTCCTATCTCTCTGGCGGCCCCGGAGCTCATTTTGCATTTCGCTGTACGTACAAGTCTTTTCTCCTTCCTTCGCTACCCTCCCTACCAGAATCAGAATGGGGGAAACGGAGAGAACTAATGCATGCAAACTAATGCTCCTGCTGGCAGTCCGTCATGCATTCCCGCTCGGTCTTACTGGGTCCCTCTGGGCACCGAGCTCATTAAAGTCGGGTCTCTGCGGCCATATTTTTCTCGTTATTTTTCATCATTACAATGTAACTTCAGCAGCCGGCGAAATAACAAAAATGGCAACTCGCCCTCCCCGCTCCGGAATGGGGGGAAAGAAGAAGGAAAGGGAGTCCTTCGAGAACACAAGTCATCATCCGCAATAACGTATGCTAGTGGAAAATATGCAGGGGAGTGAGAGAGAGAGAGAGAGAGAGCGAAATGGCGACCGTTTCGACAACTCCCGGGCAAAATCATAACTAGCTTCCGACTATAGCGCTCTCTAGTTCCCCCCTGAAAAACCCCCGTTTTCTCTCTCACTCGCTTATCTCGGGCAACAGGCGAACGTTCTGAGACGGGACTCTTCAATCCCACGGCTTTGAAGAGTCAAACTATCGGGAACGACTTTTAAGTCCCGGGGACTGGACCTGGTATACAATCTAGAGCGAGACACCGCCTTGGGACCCCGATTTCCGAGTTTTCATTCTGGCTCCTTTATTTTTCTTTCTCAGCGGGTGACTGCAATGGCTACCCCTAGAGGACGGGGTGAATGGGTGGCGTGAGAAATGAATATTTCATGCAACACCCCGTCTGCTATGACATATCCCGGGGCACGCGTTGTATTTCCCAACCCCGCGTTCAAAGAAAACTACCATAGCCATTTGTATCCATTAAACGACAGGGCTGGTGGGTCGCGTCGTGGGCTGACGAAGGGTGGAGTTCGCGTGTTTACCTACCTGGAAAATAAATCCTTACCTGTTATTTGCGGCAAAAATCTCCTCTTACCTATACTCATATCAACCTAAGTCCTGATACATCGCAAACTTTACAGACTGCTGGAACTATTAATAACTTTATACTGTTTTAAAACTTGCTGCTTCCAAGCGTCACGAAATTCTCCAAGCGTCTAAAACGATCAAGCTTGAAACCCAAACGAATTTCTGTGATATATATATATATATAAAAAGTCAACATTCAGTTTTAAATAACTTTCAGACGACTGAAGTAAGACATATATTAAAAGCTGCTAAATATATAGCAAATATTTCAGAAGGGGATTGTAGATGTGTGTGAAATATATATATATAAACAAATACATTAAATATTAAGTTTAAATATATTTTAAGAATTTATGTCATTCTCGACTGTGTATACGTTTTTTGATGATTCATATTTAACTTTCTAGAAAACATTTCGGCGCATTTAATAATTGATAACGCTTCGTTCGATGTTTATGTTTCATTATTTACGAAAGAAGGCAGTACTGGAGGAAACATTGTTTCTTTAATGCAAAAAACAGAAGGGGGAAGATGAAGGGAAGCGAATGGTAAAATACACTTGTTTCCTCTCGATACTCGCGCACTTCGATAAACAAAAATCCGAAATGATTGAATTGCTCTTGCGCTTCCCTCTCGGAAAAAATTCCATTTTTAATCGTCGCCTTCCAGCGCCATCGATCCAGATTTTGTGTAATAAATAGCAGTCTACAACGTTGCGTGTACGACGTTCAGAAAACCGTTTAAACTACACGTCGTCGATTAATGTTTCTTATATAGGCTTTAGGAAAGACGAACATATTCTGTAGTGATGATTAAACCGTTTAATGCCCATTTAAAAAATAAAAAAAAGCGTTTAGATTATGCCGTTTGTACGACCAGCAATACAAATGGGTTCTAGAAGATATAGGCCATTCGATATTGTAAAAAAATATCTAGAGGGATAGAGTATCTTAAACAGTGTTTATCTATGTACAGATACGCCCTGTGTATTAAGAAACGTTTAAACAGTTTCTTAATGCATCCTAAAAAAACCGAATGCGTATATTTGTAATGACAATAAAACGGTTTAATGCCTGCATAGAAAATTTTACTCAATAAATACTCTAACGCTATAAATTTTATGAAAAAAATGGAATTAGTAAGTCGTAGACCGATTCAAATATCGGGACTACATTATACAAGTAAGTTAACGTTCAGAAAACGTTTAACGACTCGTCATCGACATCGATTTTTGTTTCTTAATGCATACTTCATAACGACAATCAAAACGGGTTGAATGTCAAGCGACGGAGAACATCTAAACGTAATACTTTTAATTAATACAAACTAATCATTTATTAATTCGATCCTAATTTATTTTAATAGTTTAAAATTATATAATTTTTAATGACGAAAAATCAGATAAAGTCTAATTATAACGAAAATTATCGGCGTTCTACTTAAAAGCAATTAATTGCTCTTATTAAATCTTGATTTATGACATAACTGCTTAAGAAAATTAATGAAATATGACCTGCGAGATTTAAAATATAAGTTATATAATGAAGGAAAAATAACTTTACTACCTATTTACCTCGTAAAAAAATTGAAAGCATGCAATATAATAGACGGCGATATTCCATTCTTGTCGCGAAATAACCAATTTGGATGCCGTAACTTTGTAATATTTATGTTTAAAGAAAATTCCCCCGTCAGATTACGTTGACATTCTAGTTATCTAGTTTAGAAAACCGGTCGCATTATTGTTAGTCATCACTGAAATATAAATATTAACTATGATAGTTATAATGAAGCGAACTGGCGGAGACATATTGAAACAAAAACGATCCGAAACAGAATTATACTCGAGAATCACGCAAAAATGGTTACAGGTAATTTTCACGTTGGCATACCTAACATTATTTCACGTTGTAAAGTGTTTTAGGGCCTGATTTTGTGTCCGATCTTCAATCTGCCATCAAATTGGAGTCCCCGAAAATAATTACGAAAACGAAAATATCCATATCTATAAAAGATTTTTCTTTTTACTCCAATTATACGAATTATTTCTGATAAAATTTAGACTGATTTTCTTTGATGTATCTGAAATTGCGAGGTCCCAAACACATCTGCAGTTTTTTTTATAGATGCGGCGGAAGTTATAATAATAGTCGCAATTTTATTATTATTATTTTTTTTAATGCAAGTTTAAGTAAATTTTTGTTAATACCATCGTTAGACAGATGAGTAAACGAAAGACTAGTAAAAACAGCACCATTGTTGTGCAGGTGCAGAAAGGCAGCATCACCTGCAAGGGTAAGAGAGCTGTTTAATGGTTGCACCGATGCCTCGGACGTGATTCGTCTACCAATATATCGTTTTATCTACACGCCATTTGTCGACACAATGTCTTCTTATCGGATTGCACATTTAAAGTACATTTTTACTTCGGTTTATTTCCAACCACTAGAATTTACTCCGATAGTAACTTAAAGCTGTACTCGTTCCATTAGCAATCAATCTCGGAAGAGTTACTTCCCCCACATTTTAAGATTTTATTACTCCGTCTAATAGTTTTCGGCTTACTTACATTCGACTCGTCATTAAAATCATAATTAAATATCTAAAGACAAAGAGTTATCACGTGTGAACTGGCGTTTACTGGTTCCTATTCTCGATAGACGACCATCTGAAGAACTATTAAGAAAACGTTTTATACTCTCCACAGTAAAGACATCGGACGTAATCTATTAAATCCATTGTCGGCCATCTTTTTTTTTTTCCTCCCCTTTTCAAAATTCGTTGCGGATTTTTTTTCTTAAATATACTTTTCAAAGTTACGCGTAGAAAAAAAATGAAATATGAGGCAATAAAATAATTTTTCCAACATATCGGCATCCTTGTAATCGAATTAAATCTAAAATTTATTTACTACAATAGCATCAATTTGTCACATGCACATAAGACAAATGGCACGTATCGGTTGCTATATAGGAATGCCTTTGCACGGCTTCTTTGCATCATAATCAAAATTCGTGTTCCGTAATCGGGAATACCTCGCAGTTATATACATTTTTTTTTCAGTCATTTTTTTTTATTGAAGATTTTAAAGTAAATTTTAGTCGTTAATGAAAGTATTTGAATAAATTCTCTTCGTGTCATAAAGCTTACTATAAAAATTAATTGCAAAATATAATATAATCCACGAAACTTATTTATTTGTCCTTGGACTTTTAGATGGGCATTCTCCTCTTGAGGGATTTTTTTTGCTCGAGTATCTGCTAGTTTTTTTTTTGTATGTTCATAAATGCAAATTTAGTCTATAAATATCTCATTTTGGGCTTCCTTATTGTTAGATATAGTTTATTAGTTTCTTTTTTTATATATAAAAAGTAATTGTGAATGATTTTCTAATCTAATGTATTAGACGTGTTGATTTAAATAGCTCGCAGGTGTTACATATCGTTAATTTATATAAATAGGATCTGCTTGATCTGAGAAAGATGAGCTGACACATTACAACTCCCAACAGTTAATGGATACAAACTGAGGAGTGATATTGGTAAAGGTATGACTTCACATCTAACTGTTTCCATCCTATTATCCTCCATGTATGATTCCCAGTGCACGTAAGATAGCAGGAATTATTCCCATCTTGTACAAGCAACGCATACGCACTGGCTTAACGTATAAACAGTCTTGCGAAGTTTCGGTCATCTCTTCTTGTTTCGGAACCTGTCAAAAGTCTCTCAACCACGCCCAAATTGAGATATCTTTCGGGATTCATTACGACGAATATCTGTTTAAATTTTTCTCTGAAGTCAGAAAGAAGAGAAAATTAAAAAAAGAAGAAAGGAAACTGGTCTTAATTTTGTAAACGTGTCGCCATTCCTAACCGAATTTTGGACCATAAAAGTCACTTCGCGTTTAATCAGACATGTTTTAAGTTAACGTGCGAGTTTTATCGGGGATTTTTTGAATTATTTTACCCGAAAAGCATGAATCACATAATAAAACATCATATCTATATAAAAAAAGCGAAATAATTGTCAGTAGACGGGCGTTGCACATAGTCTGACGGGTGGAGAAATATAAACATAATATATATAGATCTATATATTGCTTTCTGCCACAGAATTACTGGCATATAACATAACGACCACCCAGGATGACAAGTATTCCCTATTTAAAATGCATATTCCCAGGGCATTCTTCGCTTTCTTGTTTTTTTGTTGCAATAATTGAAGACTTATATAGTATTTGGCATTTTGCATGTGTTTTAAATATTAGCAAAGCATAAATTATATACATAAAAAATTATATACATAAATTTAAAGCCCTAACTAGTTTATATGTAATTAACCAACTTTGTATGCTATTTTTTTTTTTCGTCAAGTTTTGGCAATAAAATCAGGTTTCTGGAATTTTATTGTGCAAATTTTATTATAAAACGAATGAGAATAATTACGATTTTTAATGAATAAATTTAAATTTAATTAAACACTAACATTGTATTCGATATTCTTGCATGTTTTATGGTGTGCGAATTAAATTTTTAACGACGTTTATGTACGGTTAAGTTAATAAAATTTTTCGATTTTAGTTGCTAAAATTTTATATTTTAGTTTTATAATTGTTAAAATAAAAATTTTTTTTTTTAATTTTTTTATTATTCGGTTCGTAATCGATCTTTATCAAAACTAGATCAACTACAGACTTTTATAACTTACACGAAGAGCTCAACTCCGCGAAAAGTAACGCTTAAAGCTATCGGTAACATAAAACACTTTCTTTAATGGGAGTAGGATGGTAGGAGGTATAGAGTTAACTTTTGTACACATGTGGAGTCTATCAAGATTTTTCAAAGCGATGCCGTAAAATTCCATCTGATAGCTTTAGAAACGGGGCGTTAGTACACACCCGTGAAAGTGCTAATGAGATAATTGCAGATATTTGATTGATTAAAAAAACATATATCGTTAAAATTCTTGTTCATTCCGATAAAAAAAACAAAGATATATAGTTATCAAAATTATAAGAAATCTGTTGGAAGCAATTAATTTTTGTTCTGGTTGATTTAGAAGGTTGTTTTTCACCTGTACGACTAGTGTACAAAATTATTAAATGTATGTATACACGTATCTGGAGGCATGGAATTATAGGTGTGTGTTGATGAGGCTGTTTTAATTTTTAAAATGGACCGTATACAAAAGAAAAATTTTACATATTTATGCAGTAAAGATTAAAAACAGGTTGGGCTCGATTCATAAACTATAAACACACAAGAAGGACACTTCAATGCCATTGGCATTTGCTTTATGGACATTTCACGATCAGCAGAGGAAGCGCTCCTTCGGGCTACGGCTGAACTTACTCTATATAAATCATTCTGCAGATGTGTGACATATGTCTCAACATCTTAATCGCGCAAACCGAAGTTGCTTTTGATTCTTTGCAACGCGTACATAAAGATAATGTCACACAGAATACCTCCGCGTCCACTTTTCTACGTACGACAAATGGTGGCTCCATTAGGATGCTTATCTTTGTGCTCTCCGTGTGTGGAAGAAGGGAGGTAAGGAAAAAAAATTGCATTTAATGGTTCGTGCGAAACGAAGAGGTTCTAAAGAACAATACACGATGAAGACATTTTTCTAGCGAGGTGTGCTTCAACAGCCACAAATTTGAATAATTGCGATGTAGTTAGGGGAACGTGACACATTAGTTGGCGCACGGGGCGAAAGGTATAAGTGTGGCAATTGTTGGGCAGTCGAGAAGGACTCCTCCAGGCTACCTATTATGGTACATCGTTGAGTGGCAGCTACCGGAGTTTGACGGCAACTTACCACACACGGTGATTCGACTAGGAAGTTCATTTACCTGCAAAAATCGACCGACTGGAGAGAGAGAGAGAGAGAGAGCGAGAGAGAAAGAGAGGAAGGAGAAAAAAATAGGTTAGGACAGGAAGTGCTTCGTCTTATCTGCAAAAGTAACTAATCGAAAACAGATGAGCTACAAGAAAAATATCACGCTAGAAAAAAGGGGAACATTTTTCCTAATATTTAGAAGCAATTTGGATTATAATTAACATAAATTTAATATTAAAATATTATCTGTTGCATATTAATGGCAAGATGAACTTAACAGATTAATGTTATAAATTAATTCGCCCTCTTGATTACAAAAATATTCTGTAAATTAACGAGCCATCAAATGAATTTAATATGTAAGATTTTTAGCAGATAGAATACCTTGAACAACTATTAAATACTTAAATTGTTATTCAGTTTGCACCTGTGCTTTTCTCCCGTTGATTGCTTCGACCACCTGAAGACGTTTAAAGCAACAGTTAAAGTTTGCAACGTAGAAGAAACTGGAAGGTAAAAAAGGAAAAAAAAAATTTAACTCCTTCCACCACACACACAACCAATCAAAATCTCTTCGCTTGATTTCTTATCTCTTTTATTATATCACGGCATCTTATTTAACTGTCACTGAGTGTATGTTAAATACAAAGATAAATCACACCGATAGTTATATATATTGATTGAATAATTAATAACTAAAATGCGTGCGAAGTTTGTTCGGAAAACATTTAAATAATCCAAAGAGAAATATTTCTGCTGGTATTAAAAAAATGTCGCTCATATGAATGACCGTTTAATCGAACCGAAATATTAAATATTATTTAAACGATCGTACGGAAAATAATCCTTAAAAGTGATTTTTTTTTTTTTTTTTTGCGAAATTTTAATTTTTCGTTATGCATATTAAAACTGGTCATTGAGAAAAATTAAGTTGTGTTTTCCAGTTTACAAAGAGTGGCGCAAAGTGGTTACTTTTAACAAAATTTTTATACTTTAAAAACGTGTTTAAGTTTCTACCGATCAAAGAGAGTTAGAGAAAGCCGAAATTAATTTTCTCTCTCTTCTCTCTCTCTCTCTTTTTTCTTTATTTTTGCTGGAGGGAAAAATGATTTATTTTAAAATCTTTATCATCAGACAAACATTATTGAATTTTAGCTTTAAAAAAGAAATGTAAGAATAGAGAAAACGTTGTTTAAATGTATACCGGAAAAGCGTATTGTACATAATTCATACTTTTCTACGCGCATCGCCTGCAGCTCTCAAAGTTCTCATTTTTGCAGTTTTAAGGGATTGAAATAAGTCTTCATTCTTCACCTTAGTGGAATTACATCTCACCCGAATACAAAGGTAAGTATGCCATGTCATCTTTTTTTTTCCTCCCCTTAATTTTTATCTGATTACTTCCTTTTGAGTATGAATGATTAATTCAATTTTAATAATTACGCGAGCTTTTCTCGACTTATAAACACAAACAGGAATGTTTTCGACGACAGATAACGATTTAAATATTCATGAACATTTATAATTAACAAACGTAAATTGCAATTAAGTCTTACCACCATTTTTTTAACTTCCCACACGCGTTTTCTTCGGGTGTGGATGCTTATAAAAGGAGACTGTGTGTGAGAGAGCGAGAGAGAAATGACCTGATGCGTTGTGGAATGCAAAATGCTTTTCTACGAAAATATTAAAAATTAGACAGATGACATTCATTTATATTAATTAACAGCATCTTAAAGATTAAATTAATTTGTAAACTAGACTATGGCAACACTTCAGATTTGTGCTACACGCCTTTAAAAAAATAAAAAATCGTGTCGTTACAGATGCGTAACCTCTAGCATGTCCCATATATACATAAAAGTCTATTACTAGCCATAAAATATAGTAAGTAGTTGACGAACTGTACACGTTCCAATTACATTTTGTTAATTAGTAATAACGACAAAGCATTCATTGTATCCTGGAGAGAGAGAATCGCTGCTTTTTTTTTCTTTCATTTTTTCTTTTTTTATGGCCGTCGAAAGATGGGGACAGAAATGCGTTAGCAGTCAATTTACGAATTTAAATTTAAACATATTAATAAAAGCGTTTATTGGATGAACTTTCATTAAAGGTACTTTGCAACTTATCATCCTAATAGGTCCATACTTTCTAATAGAAAGGTTATCTTTCACTCCAAGTTAATTGAAAAGAAATTAGTTAAACACATCACGATTGATTCATGACACGTCTTCGTATCTAAAGGAACAGCGAGAAGGATAGAAAATATTAAGAAGCGTACCACACTTACATACACCCCTCTCTCTCTCTCTCTCTCATTCTCAACATTACAAATCAAAATGTGAAAAGAAGGGGGAAAAAATTTATAAACGAGCTTGGATAATTTCCATCGTGACAATAATAAACGACAAAATTACAACGTCCATTGTACAGTTATTTACGACGTTGGGTGCCCACTAAACAGGCCGCCTATTTATATTGTAGCGTTAATTTACCATTACTGCTGCCTTATAGATTCATAATTTACGATCGCTTTCAAACAAAGACTTCAAAAAATGCCTCTTTTTTTCCCGTCTTCCAAATCTTTAAAAATGCGGTCCTTTCATCAATTTCGAACAATGTATCGATGCCATACAGTAACCACGCATTTTACAACGCTTTTAAAATTAATATAAGCGCGTACACTTAAAGTATTATATACATCTAAAGCAAAGAAATAATGAGAGCTTTATGCTTCAAAAAAAAAAAGAAAAAATTAAATGTTGTTTATCAAATTAAATATATTCTGTATCGATGTATAATTACTTATTATTCTTTAGGCCGTAGTAACGACTTAAGAAAAAAATTGCAGTCAGGCAATAAAGATGTTAATGCACATCTCAAAAAATCAATAATGTAGTCTGTATGGAGATTCATAATAAACAGCGCTGTACTTGGAAAATATTCTTAAGATGGCCATTGTCTCCGATGTAACTCATTCCGTTTAATTTATTCTTTAAGCGTAATTTTCATTGTTACACGTTAATTAAACTTTCGCCTAATAGATTTCACGTTTAAAAAAATATCTATATATATAATACGATAAACGTTAAATTAAGACGTTTCTTTTATAATTATACGTTACATATATAAAAAAATTAATAATAAAAAAAATCTTATAAGGGGGGTTATATTCAAATTATTTATCATTTTACGTCACGATTGTCATCGTAAATTCCCCCGTAATTTGGTCTCCATTTGTAACAATTTATAAGCCATTTTAGTAATTTGAAAGCATAACGTATGCTTTTTGGATATCGATAAATCTTGTCTTTGGAAGCATAGTAGACATAACGTTAAAATAATTACTTCCGAGCAATTAAACACGATCGGTATATCGCTTTCGAAATCTTAAGATGACAAGTCATGTGATTAATGGACACTTTTATAAATCGTCCATATATTGCTAGAAGAATGCGAGAAGTGTGTGTGTTTCGTTTATGGAACTCATTCCGTTCGTGAGAGAAGCCATACAAAATTTTTGTTTACCGTTCACGTATTAAATTTTAATTAATAAACTTTAATAAATATTTTTTTGTAAGTAGTTTGTATAATGTTTCACTCATTGGCATTTTTATAAGTCGTCTAAAGAACTCCTAAATTAATTTTTCTAGACGGAGAGTAACGTTTCAATTTTCTCCATTTTTTGAGGGGTTCACAAAATTCCAAAAATGTATAAAAATTCGCATTTTTTTTTTTTTTTTTTTTTTTTTTTTTTTTTTATTCGAATCCGGGTTGTATGTTGTTTTTTTTTTTTTTTTTTTTTTTTTTTTTTAATAGATTGCGTGTGTTATATATGGGTTAGAAAATACCGGTAGTTAGTCATCAGGAAGATAATATGTGGAGAAAAAAATATGTATAGGAAACGATTATTGTAAGTAATTCGTTATGCAAAGTTTCTATGAGGAGCGTCAGCTTTTGTATTGCTTTAATAATCTTCACTTATGTCCAACATATGCGAGGGATGATGAACTCCACCCATACCACACACCAAGATAATGATTTTAATTCTCTGTATTTCAATCAGGGCCGATCATGGTGCCTGTTATCACCTCGCAAACAGGTGTCCCGTAAATCAAGAGTGCCCTTGTAGGTTAAAACTTTCATTATCGCGTTAAATACAGTCAGCACAATAGTTCGTAATGCATCAACCAGTTGTCTCGAATTTTTCCGGAGTGTAATGAACTCGGTAATGTTTCATATCTGATTTTTTTTTTTTTTTTAACGAAAATTTCGCTTCTTCCTTAAGGACATCTCACGTATTCGACTCGCTATATATATACGAAAGTTGTGTGGTTATATTACGTGAAATAATTTTTTTTTCTTTCGTAAGCTTTCATCGATTTTCGTTTCGGTCCTGTTCTGAGAAAAAGGAAAAAGAAAAAAAATAATAATAATGAAATATTGTTAGAAGGGTGAGTGCCTTCTTAGTTTTATTTCGTGCCGAAAGGTGGTGCTATCATCCTATCACGTGATCGTGACGTAGATGAATATCCGATAAGGTTTTTTAAGTTCATGTCGGAATTTCGAATGCCTGATAAGTTTTGTTGAACATTAAACCACGTTTGCGCTTTTCCCGAGTATTAAAAGTTCCCATCAGTCGAATTAATGTTTCTTGTTAATAAAATAGATTCCTGGCCTTCTTAAGAGTTCGATAACCTTTTAAAATAAGTGTTTTAGGTATAAAGCCTGTGAAAATATGTCCATTCGTTAGTTTACGATGGTAAAAAAACAAACGAACCTACTATAAAACCCATTGTCGTATATTTTAACTATAATCCTGTACATTTTATCTACATATATATATATATTTATATAAAAAACTACATCATGTTTTTAACAGAGATTTATTAGTGCAATAGCAGATTTAAGGATCTAGAATTCTAAAATAATTTATAAAGCTAGTGCGGCGTAATTAACCTCTCAAACTCTAAGGCAAGTACACTCGAAGAATAAATAAATCTATCCCAATATTTCGAAAAAAAGAGAGATTTAGTTCCTCGAGAGTTAAAAGAAAAAAAATGTCACTAACTCAAAAAGTCTTTGAAATATTATTATTATGAAATCTGCGTGATTTATGGGATGTGTTGAAAGACGGGAAATCTCTGGTCTAAGATGGAACTAGCTGAAAATCAGTTAAGGTATCAAGGGTACTTCTTATTCGTAGAAGAAATTTGGTGCCTCAAACTCTAAAGTAGTACTCATGAGGAAAATATTGGTAAAACTATCCAATATTTTGAGACGATAGATAGTTTTCCAAGTACAAGAAAAAAAAAAATATATATATATATTAATTTTTTTAATAATATAAAAAAAATTATTTAAAATTTTAAAAATATTTATAAAAAATATATATATATATATACGAAAGAAAACCCTTAAAATATTATTTTTGAAATCTAGATAACCTGACTTTTCAACCATAACACAATGAAGTACAATCTATCCCAATATTTAGAGTAGATAAAAAAAGAATAAAAAGAAAAATAAGTCTATAAAACTGAAGAAAAGCTCTTTAAAATGTCATTTTCGAGAAACTTTTTTAATTCCCTTAAGCTTATTGAAACCTTAATTTATGAAGGATCAATATGGCATATTTCAAAATATAAGTTTACTAATTAATAAATAAAGAAAAGTTCTTTTAAGTAAGTATACCTACATATTAAAAAAATGCCAAGAGTTTAGGAAGAGCAATGAGGGACAACCTGTTGCATGCGTGCTATATTCCTACAAAAATTATTGTCTAAACATACAGTTTCTACTAAAGATGAAACTCCTATTTTTTATACTGTCTTCAGTCAGTAAAACTGAACTGTATTTTCTTTTTAACTCGAAATTTATTAAAACTCTCTAGAAAATTGTATCCATTAAAAAAACTTCCTACCTATAAGTATGCTATAAATATAACCCAAGGACCGTTCGCATTCAGAAATTAAAAGTAGGATATTTAGAACAGCTAACTATATATAACTATTTTTTTTTTATTATTATCATTATTATTATTATTACTATTATGTGCGTGTATAATTTAAGGAAGAACGATCTCGAAGCATAGTAGTTATTTGAAAATGCAAACAATGGCTATAGGAAGCCAAGTTCAGACACCAAGATAAAAATTAGTTTGTAGTTGGAGAGCCGTACGGAGGAGAAAGCTGTTTAAATACATTTATACAGCATACATTATCTGGAAAATTGAAACGAAAGCGTCCGTTGAGAACAAAGCTCTAAGACCATGGCATTGACGTATACCTTCGAGGCTGACTCTCTCCCGTCTCCTCGCTTTGCTAATTAGCATATTAAAGACACTCGTGTTCTCTTGGGACCTAGTCCTGTCTTTGTCAGGCCAAGCTAGCTATAAATTCTGGGCACAGTTGTTAGAATGGAGTGTCACTTTCGTCTGATGGCGAAGAAACATTTTTCTCTTTGGAGTCTCCACGGGAGTTCGTTCCGTAGACTTATCTATGGCTAGGCCATCAACAACGGATACGATGAACTATTGTTTATGCAGCTGCAGTTGCTAACAAGGATGGTCCGATAGTTGTCACATAACTAATTTCTAATAGATAACAACCCATGTTTACTAAGAGGATGATAGTTGTTTACAACTAACTTAACCTGAATGTTTCCTTTGAATAACTTATTGCTTTTCGCATAATGGATTCTAGTTAAAATTCATATTGATTCTTTCAGATATTTTCCTTGCCGGATATCGGGAAGTATAAGTCTAATATATTTACGGCATATATTTTTTTTTTATTCTATCTTGCATTTTAATAAGTAAAAATAAGAGGGGAGAGAGAAAAAAACGTATAAATTACACCAAACTATTTAAGACACCCTTATATCCGATAAGCGTGGCGATTCTTGTATCGACTTTATAACGAAATCTGGACGTGGAAAAATTGCCGACAGATAAAAATTTTTATTTTATTTTGATTGTCCAGGAATTTCGAAATTTTGCAAAGAGGAAAAACAGGAGAAATTTAAATGCAGCATTTTTATCAGAACCAGAATGATGAAGCGACTTTAGATTTATGATTCGTCTCAGGAAGAAAGTTCCAGGAAACGTCGGAGGTTAAGTTAAGAGTGTTGGGTCAATGCACACTAATATAAAAGCAAGATATCCCGTTACGGATCCATGATCACACCGATGCATTGTTTTTTTTTTTATTTTTTTTTTCTAAATGACTAATTTTCCGTTGGTATATCAAGCCTCGGGTGATTACTGTTAAGCATTGTTTTTTTTTTTAATTTTTTTTCTAAATGACTAATTTTCCGTTGGTATATCAAGCCTCGGGTGATTACTGTTAATTAAGGAAGGGAGTGACATTATTTAGAAAGCTTATCTTAGTCTCACTTATTAAGTAGCCAACACCAAGGATGCAGTAATGGAACTGATAATGTTTTGTCCTTGAATTAGAACGAAATTGCAGTTCCACACTTTTAGAACTCGTGTATATAAGTCTAAGTCCGAGGGAAGAAATAAAAACTCGATTTGGACGATCAGATTGTCGATAATGAGCTAGACTTAATGGCTTAATTCGCCTTTAGGAGATCGAGAACGGACAGGTGATAATAATTAGAATATAATTGGCTCCAGAAAGAAACATTGTATCCCTTTAGAAGCTTCTAAAGCCTTCCACGGTTGGCTTTATCTTCCATACAAGAAGTCTAACTAGAAATTATCAAACTGGAAAATTATTAATAAAATTTTTTCACGCGGTATAAAAATAATATCGATCAAAGAGCGACATAAACAGCGATTACCACTGTTGTAAAATAATATTTAAAAAAAAATAATAATAAAAAAGATAAAAGGTAATATAATGTTAACCCGCTCGATATACATTTATTATAATCATCCAGGCATGGGATACGAAAGAGAAGAGAAAAAAGAAGAAAATAATAATAATAATAATGAAAAAAAAAAAGAAACAACCATTCTGCTTCATTAAAATTCTATCGGTCGGAGAGACAGCTTTGAGCATTATCAACGCATGTATTCAATGTCCTTCTAGGCAAACCCGATTTCATTTCCTGCCTGTGATGTGATTTTCCTCCGCATCACGTGATACTTCGTTGGTTGACCCCTTCACACCTGCATCGCCAAACTTCATGTTGGATGTCATCCGACTCTTCCAGGACTTTAATTTTCTTCTCAAGTGTTCTTGCAAAAGGCGTGAAAATTCTTCACAACTGTTAATTGGCTTCGCTTCGACAGTAAAACAAGAACAAAAATCTTGTATATTCTATTAACCCGATAGGCATAGGTTACGTGGGTTTTTCTCTAGAGTTCAATTTCCGCGGATTTATTTTTTTTCCTTTTTTAATTATTTTTATTAATTTAAAAGCTTCTCGTATTAATTTAATTATAATAATAATGATGTTTTTATGTTTTAAAAAATCTTGATTTATGAGGAGATAAGTCTTTTATATATGGGAAAATATAGGCTATATATTTATCTCGTATATGAAAAGTCGTTTCTAAATTAACGACGGTAATCGTCTAAAAAGTTTTATTATTGGTGGAAAATCTGTTTTTCATTCCCTATAACGTTGCAACAATGGTCTGTCTTTCCACTTAAAAAATAATAATAAAAAATAAATCTTTAGTTACATAAAATAAAATGCAAACGGATCTCGAACGGTAATAAAACTTTTAGGGAAGGAAAAAAATAAAAATAAAAAGACTATTATTGATTTCCGTTTTAATTATCTATTCTTTACCGTTTAAATACTTAACAATTTTTTTATGCGGACAAAAAAAATTCATAACTTCGTTTCAATTTAATTAGATCCTGTCAATTAATATCTATCCAATTTTTTTGTAAGCATATTTATTAAATTTTTTTTTTTTGCTAATTAACTATAATTTTTGGACCTTAAATATTGTATATATATATATATATATATATTATGTATACGTTTCTACGTAAGCAAAGGATTGGTTACGTAAAAGTCGTCCCCCTTTCTTTTGCATGGAACAAAAACAGCAACAATAAAAGTTATCAGAAAATTAGCACTTTATTTTTATTTTTTCCCACTTAACTAGGTTTTGTTTAGCACGAAAAATGATTATATCAAATAACCTGTTATTTTTATGTAAAATAATTTTTATTTTTCTCGTCGGCTTTATTAAATTTTTTTGCTTTTTTTTAACTATAGTGTTAAAGTTTAACTGCCATCGACGTATGCACAAGTGTAGGAGAATCTCTTCCTCGTTTATGTTAACAAGAGCTCGAACGGCAATTAAATATCAATCACGAGATTGACAATTTACGAAAGAATCAAGATGGGAAGTGAACTTAGTTCAATAAGTTATACACACAGGAGCCAAAGAGGACGTTTTATCGGGGTCCGCCTCTCTAACTCCATCATCTGGGCTATATATATATATTTTTTTTTTTTTTTTATTCTTTTGTCTCTAACTCCATCATCTGGGCTATATATATATATTTTTTTTTTTTTTTGTATTCTTTTTTTCGACGAGTCACCTCCAGGGCCGTGCATCGGTTTTTCTGTGGCCACTCATCCATCAACAGCAAAACAACCGACTAAAGTGGAACAGAAGAAATGGTGTAATCGGTGTTAGTCCCCTGGGGTCTGTTGTTATTATTCTAAACACAATTGTGATTTTTCGTCCAGGTTAGATGGTAAGCATAAATTATAACGCTCTTATCGATAACGTCCATCTGGTCATACTGTAAGTTCGATTTGTAGTGTGGAAAAATACTGAATTCTTTATTCTGCTTTAGTTTATCAACGAACATAAATCATAAAATGCATCCCAGAAACAAAACAGCGAGAGGTAATGTCTTAAAGGTTAAGGGGAAAGAAAACTTTAAAAAATTTCTTGACTTTCCCTGTTATCCTTATAAGCATGCCGTGCTGGAAACAATTTTTATTACTTAAGACTAGAATAATGCCTACAGGATAAGTATAAATTATTTAAAATCGGAAAGAAAGAAAAGCAGAAAAACAAATTTAACATCTGCGCTTAGTTGCCAGAGAAACTTTTTGGTTTTATGCTAGTCGAACGTTGCATGCCATATACAATTCAATCAAAAATTGCGTTATCGTTTTAAGTAAAATAAAAGTTTGTTTATTTTTTGTAGGAATAGGCCTATATATAAAGCACATTTCGGGGATAACAAAACTTCAGACACCTGGCAAACAAACAAGTCGAAAGAGTAGAAATGTCTGGGTGTGAAGCTAACACAATGAGTGAGGAGAGTGCAGCGTGTCAAAGGTCAGTTGGCAATCAAGCACACCTGGACTAATCTATCAATGAAAAGAAATGTCAGAATAAAGATCTCCAACACACTAGCACACATGTAAAGAAAAATCATTTATCGGAAATCTCCTTCGGGCTCTTGTATGGACGTGAGGGAAAAAGAAGGTGATAGAACATCAGATAAAATAACTACAATCTTTATTCGTATAAGAAGAAGATTTTATCTGTGGTCTCCGTATAAATTTACAGGTTGATATCAGATAACGGTTCTTAAGAAGAATTAGTGCTGGCTATTAAGTAAACATAGTAAAACTTCAATACGATAATATATATGTGTATATATTTAAAAAAAAGAGGCGAGGAATGTAACTTGTGTTTTTAATCGCGATTATTAAAGGGAGATGGTGTGCGCGATATATAAATGAATTACCACGTCATTAATAGAATATAATAAAAAATAATTACAGAAAAACATAATGAAAGGAACGGAACGGAACACCTCGTGAGAGTGTAACCAAAAGTCATGGTTGTACAAATACAAAGCAATCATTAATTATAAAGCTATGAGTTTTTGAGCATCAAAGAGAGCAAACACCTGGTTTGTTTAATGAGAATCCAGTAGCTTTGGCCCGTGACCCTCACGCAAGTAAACATCATCTCATCTTTGATTTTTTTTAATCCTTTTTCTTATCTATTTATTGCAAGAGGATAGATTATTTATTATCTTTCTTCGGGCTAAATTGCGTTATTTGACATTTTAATGGTTTCTCCAGAACTGTCCACTCATTAGTATAACAAAACTCGTCTATACAAGATATCTTGTAATTTCTTTCTGTCATTCTCATCAGTAACGACATTTAACGTAGCATATTTGCAGCACGTCATAAAGTTTAATAGATCATATTACTTGGCCCTTCTACTTTACTAACATCCAAATTTATATCGACTGCCCACAATAACGTATCAGAATAAAAATGCTATCATATAATGCAGGCAATTTTATTTTATAGGTTCGTTACTGTATTATTGCATATTCCTTCTTAACCAGCTATTAAAGTGTGTAATTCTTCGGACGACAGAATTCTTTACTTGGATTACTCTTTTATATAGTTAAATTAAAAAGTTATAAAGTCCTCCCGTAGAGTCTCGTCGAACTGAAAAAATACACAGATTTTTATATTTAGAATGTAATTACTATTCATAAAACTTTAGAATTTGGAAACGTGAAGAGTTTTTCAATACATCACGCGAGAAAGATAAAAACAACTTCGATTTGTTTGCAAATTTTTCATTTACCACTTGTTAGATTGCCATAACAGATATGCCTATGTACATGAGAAATATAATGTATGTGTAATCCCATATATTAAAAAAGTAGCATTGCGAGAGACTTCATGTTTTTACGTAAAGGCTCTCGTATTGCTACTTTTTTTTTAATATTATCGTATGTGGTTCCCAAGGTAATATTAAATATTACCGTGAGAACTATTTTTATGTAATGATTTTGCAATGTTTAAAATTCACATCATTTATGAACATATACATGCGAATTTCAACATGAGATAAGTAATTCACAATAAATGAGATTCACATGCATGTGAATTACTTATTTTGAGATCTATGGAAATTCGTATATTCATATGTAAGAAATTGAGTCTACACAATCTCATATGTTTGAAACTTTTGTAAATTACTCACATGATGAACTTCATAATACAGTAATTCAATATTGTACTTATGAAACTTAAATTAATGACTATATTTCATGAATAGGCCTACTTGCATATAAATCTCATAATAAATAAGAACATATTCTCATCAAGAACAACGTAACTATGAGGAACACAATGCAAACATAGATGAAATGTCCATCATTATCCATAAAATTTATAGATACATATATCTTAAACGCTTCGAATTATTGTTATTGAATCAAATATGTCAGGATTTTCCCCCTAAAATTTAAGGATCCATTATGAAGTCGCACTGATCTAGTTACGTTATATCATTAAGTAAGAATTATGAATGCGCTATATTATTATTATAAAGTCAAAATTTTTAATGAATTTTCTTATTTTTCGCCACAAAATGTAGATATTTTTAAAGTCTATGCTCGCGTTTTAAAAATGTATTCGAAGATAAATTTGCACAACAAGACGTAGCTTAAATATTTAACCTATTTGCACTATTGTGTTATTCTCAATTGATTAATTCTAAAATCCGTTAGACTTTTCGCATTAGAAAGACATTTTATACTCCCCTTTAGATACTTAAGAAGTATCGAATTAAGATCTAAAACTTTTTATGTTTTTTTTCGGAATTAGCTGTAATCAAATGTCAATATATTGCGTGCTAAAGAAAGGATTAAACTGTCATTTTCGTTTTATGGTTTACATGATAGAAACCTTTAAGATTTAAATATTTGAATAAGTATAGAATTTGCGCGAGCAGAATAATCCCGGTTATCTACTTTGAGAGAGATAAATCTTTAGATTTATCTACGAAAAGTCTCGAAATAAGCCTGCGAGCGATACTTATGCCGCTTTTAATGGATCGGGGCATATCTTATAAGTGTTTAGAGCGTTAATTACGTTACAGTTTGGACTGGCTTTTCTTATAAATTATCAGAATTAAAACAGCCGTCTATCTCCCAATTACGCAAATCTAACTAAAATATTTCACTTGATTATATATATGTATTTTTTTAGATTTATTGAGTTCAGTAAATGATAAACAGACCTGTAATCTTGAGGCTGTAATACCAGTTCTTGTAGAGTTATCGCCTTTATTTGTTTAAAGTTCTGTAAAAGAAAAATGATGCAAAAACCTCCAATTATAAAGTGTACGATTGAAAAATAATGATAAATAGAACCTGTCATTAGCATTACAGATTTTTTTTTTCTTGGAGAAGATTCGTGAGTTTACCAGAACGTGACACTGGATGTGACAAGATATCATTTGATTTCTCTACGAGGGACTTACAATGATGATAAAATTGTCGTGTTGAGGAAAACAGCAGTATATTTTTCTGGTTTTTATCCAAAACATAGATCTTTCTTCCTAGTAAATTTATGCAATTGAAACAATGCCAGTTACATTAACAGATGACTGATTTACTACAGATAATTTTTGTTTGAGGCACATAGAAGGCCTTAGACTTTCTAGTATAAAGTTTTTGTTTTACGTTCTAATTTCTACACTTATTGCTTTTACAATTTGAGAGTTAGAAACTTTTTTTACAGTTTGTCAACTCATTTGTTCGAGAAATAGCTCACAAACAATTGAAAGCAAAAAACTTTTTTTACTATGACAAACTGTAAAAAAAGTTTCTAACTCATTTGTTCGAGAAATAGCTCACAAACAATTGAAAGCAAAAAACTTTTTTTACTATAATAGCCTTATTGAAAATTAGGCTGTTTAAAATGTTTTATATTGAAACAAAATTATCTTAACTTGAAACTGTTTAAAATTTTCTGATATTATTAAGTGGCATCTCAAAATGCCGACCATTTTTGTTTTTACAATTGTATCATCAATGCTATCTGCCAACTGGTACAAATATGCATTTAAGTCTGTTATTTTATCTCTCAAAAAAAATGTATCGATAAATAAAAAAGTAGAATAATTAAGCATTTAAAAATTTACTAAAAAACTTCACGGCATATTTTTTTGCTAAAATAATATTAACGAACGTTTTTGTCTACCGAAAACTTATCAGTCATTGCACGTACCAAAGAGAAGAAGAAAAAAATTTTTTGACAAAGTATTCACTTCCTAAACGTCATTTTTATTTATTTATTTTTTTATTATTTGCGTCGTCAAAAAAATAAATTATTGCAGAAGAAGAAAAGGCTTTCGGCATAACCGAATGTGGGGGTGTAGCTTACAATATAATCTAGTCACGTGTTAAAGGTGGGTCGACGAGAAATATCCTGTCACCTTATAGATCGTGACATCTATTGTCTACTGTACGACTATCGTCTAATTTAAATCATTCTGTCACCTAACAGGACATCCGACTAATAATATTTGTAAACATTACCATTTCTAGTCGGATTTCCAGTTTGCTTAAAGCATCTAAATGCGAAAATTTCTGAGACATCAAACTCACAAATTGTTTTTTTTTTTCCTTTTGTAAAATATATCTTTTGTCGTTAAATAAATTTTATTAAAAGATTATTATTAACATAACAAACCGTCAAGAATTTTTTTTTAGAAAATGAAAAATTAGATTGCATTCGCGGTATTATATATATATTTTTTTTTTCTTCTTTTTAAGTTGACGTCTTTCGAAATGAGATACAAAAATATACAATTCCAATCCGTCTTTGTGAGTAGAAAAGTTATAATAACGTTTTATTGTCGAGTGAAAAAGGGATGTCATTCCGACACACAATACTTCTATGGCACGGCATATTCATATTCTGTGACATATTAAAATGCACTTAGTCTTCGGAGAATTTAGAAAAGGTTAAAAGGTCTTCGTGACATAATATTTCTCCATGAAATGTTGTACAAGTCTATATCCATTGGGGAAACTGTGTACAAGACCCACTATTGTCTCCACGGGAACAAAAGAGATTCTATAATCAGTATGTCTGAAATGGCGTATGACCTGACAGGGGGTGAGAGAGGTTCGCATTTATCTCGCACTTAATTAATAACGTCCGAGATGAAGAAGGCAGGTGTTGGTATCTTATATAGGTTCCTTTTCGTCCTCCCTTTTCGAGTGTCATGTTCCTTTTTTGCTGTGCAATACATGGGCGTGAACCTCTTGTATTACAGACTGGCACTATCCATCACGCGTTATGCTCGAGATTTATTTATGGTGTCTTTTTGGGTTACGTCATATGTTCGCGTGATATAAGGGGTCTCACACGTTAATAGGTCATATATAACTATATTAAAAAAGAACTAATTTGACCTGTTGCTGACTGAAAAGAAGGGAAAAAAATCGCGAAACAGCGTTATTTAATAATTAAAAATACCCGAAACGATCGACCTATATTGTTCACAGATCTCGAAACAATTATTGCTCTTTTTTATCTAACTGTAAGACGATCTGCTGGGTTTGTTGTACAGAACACACACACACACATTTCCCCCCACTTCGATACGGCAAATGTTATTAATAACTGGTAAGATAAAACGATAAAAACTCGCCTTGGACGTTCTACCTTATCAACCGATAAAATTTAAAACTATATATCAGTTCAGTAAATCTTCAATGACAAGAGTAACTGCATCACGCCATTTTAACGCCATATTTCTATACTAGATGTATCACTTATTAATTTCTAATTGATTGTTCAGGTCGTGAAGAGACTGACTATTGTGTTGACGCAACGATGTCAGAACGGACTATCGATTAAAACCTCCAATAGGCGAAGAACAGGTTTTTCTATATATCTCCCTCTCTCTCTTAGTACTCTTAATGATCTATAGGATGACATCGATAATTACATAAAGATATCGAGGTCAATGTTGAAATAGGATCGGCTCTGTAATTTTATCAAACGAGAAACTCCTAGTTCTGTTTTTTGCCTGTAGGTGGCATTTTGACGCCTGCGGGAGATAAAAAAAGAAAAATGGAGCCGTTAAAAGATTTACCAACCGAATATTCGCTTAATTAATATTCATAAATGCCCGGTGGCAAAATTTCCGACAGCTTGGATGAGATTCGAGTAACGTTATCGCGGTCGGTCAATCATAGAAACCTTAGTCTTATCACCGCTTTTCATCCGACTTTTCAGACAATGCTCTAATTCCAAATTGTCCAGTCAAAAAAAATAAAAAATAAAAAATACAAAACGGTTCAAGCAAAACAATATATAGCTCAGGATGTATTTTCTCTTCTTGTCAAAGGACGAGATCGTTTTACCTACGAGATAATGGATTTGATAATCCATTTGGTAACTCTACACTCTTTTGAAACAAAAGAGAATTCTTGGAATTTTCTCGTACAAAACTCGTTGTCTCTATTATCAGCTATCCTTAAGGCCCGCTATCAACATATACCCTCCAGGTACAGTATTAGAAAAGATTATAAACTTTCTCTTATAAGTTCTTCGTGAATATTCTTTTTGGTCATTGTATGCCGCTCCGACTTTTTCTCCTCCTCTTTTTTTATCGCAAGCAATAAATGCCATTTACCAAACGACTTTTTGAGGCTGTCATCGAGGAGTAATTTTTGTTACGATAATTAAAATTTTAACAAAAAAAAAAAAAACACACACACACACACATTTGATCTTTTACTTTCAATTTTGTTGAGAATTTAAATTAATTATAAAATTCCCGAGAGTTATCGTAACGAAGTTATACAACAATTATTTTGCGGTTTGTTTTTTGGTTTTATTGCAAAATTGGATACGCTTAATTTTAATCGTAGATAAACGATAAAAAAACCGAGAAAAGTTTTCGCAAATTTAGCATTGTAGTTTGTATCTGTTAATTTGCTGCAGAGAGTGAAAGAATACAAATTAATTCTTCTTCCTCCTCCTCTCCTCCTCGATTATTTATGACAATGTTATTAAAAGATGCGCCTCAACTTGTTCCAGATCGATTATCCGAAAATAATAAATATTTTTTTATCCGTTATATTTTGCATTAATATGTTTAACGAATTATTTTTGCTTAAGAAAATTTATTCGTTTAGAAATTAGCAACAAAGGTTGACTGTCCTTTTAAATTATTTACTGGAGTAGCGATGTTCTCCATTCCTGTCACGCACGACGACAAAGACGTGATTTTTCAGAAACGAAACAATTAATAGAGAGAGAGAGAAAGAGAGCACAGAGAGGTCTTAGGTTTTGCTTCTCCATACTTAACATTCACAGTAAGCTGGAGTGGGCGGCAACTGTAGGGTTGCCACACGTAAGTAGCTTCAATTTGCTTGGTGACCCCTGAGGAACACCCCAATTTACTTCGTTCGAGCCACAGCCCATAGAACGAATGTGTGAAGCCTCCATCCATTAAATATAGCACCGCTACCACCCCGAGTGTCAAATATCCTGTACATTAACATCATCTCCCACATATCCTTTGAAACTATTGACAGTTATCAGTAGTTAACTCAAGGTAGAGAGGTTAAAAAAAGTAATTTTATTCCCTTCCGCTAAAATATATTTATATATATATCCATACGTCTTACAATTCAGGAAATGAAAACGCGTGAAGAACAAAAATGTATACAGTACTACTCATTTTTAATATTCTTTTTTTATATATATATTTATATAATATAGTCTATTTGGACCCTCTATTTTTATTTTCCAAACAAATAAATGGTGAAAAAATAAACACGCTAGACGAGGTACAATCCTTGTTCTCCCTCACATAAAAATTATAGAAAAAACTTCTTAAAAACTAAAAAACAAAACAAAAAAAAAAATAATTGTTACAATAGCAAACTGGTACGGAACGTAACAAAACCATATTTCATAGCCTTGGAATCTTTTTTTTTTCTTTTTCCTCAGTAATAGTTAACAACCGAAAAACGAGATCTATAATAATTACAACGATGTTAATAGTTAGTTTCCATAACCAGTATCACAAGAAACTTTGTTGTAACTCGCACATAATCAACTACGAGTTTGGCATATTTTTGTTAGGTCCACAAAAGATTCTCCATTATTCTTTTGGAGCCAGTAATCAACAGAAAACACTTTTTTTCTTTCATCTCTCTTCTGTTATGTAGCTGTCTAAATAACTCCCAGAGTTATTTAGGAAATAAATAGGTATGTATATATTTTATATATATTTATATAAATAAACATTAAGGCAGTTACCGTGATGGAGAACTTTTCCGGTAGAAAAACAACCATTATTTACACTGTTATAAATAACAAAAATGACCCCGAAACTATTTACATGTAAATAGCCTATGTTCTATTTTTTTATAAGCTCATCTAAGTGGCCATATCAACAGATTGGAAAGAGAAAGGCCATTGAACGTGCTTTGAGAGAGTAGCACCAATTTTGTTTTTTTTTTTTTATTTAAATCACGCGGCAACTTCTGGGGGTGGCACAGCAACGCTCTCTTCTGTTACGGAGACTGGAGAGTCCCTCATGTCACCCTCTTCCGGAAGACTACTGCATTCACTACTTTCCAAGTCTTTGGCATCTCCTGATGTGGAGCTCTGACCTGGTGAAGATTCGGAGAGATCGTCTGGAGGTGGATCGTCCACGTGTGCTATGGTAACATCGTGACTCTTCGATAAATGGCTATCGAGATTCTGCGATGATTCGAAAATGTCTCCACATATCGTGCAAATATGTTCGTAATGTTTCTGATGAACTTCCATCATGTGTTTTCGCAAACGTCTCATCGATGGAAATGATTCCGAACACATTTCGCACGGATTTGTGGTGGAACTGATGTGAATCCTCATGTGTTCCTTTACGTGGCATTTTCGTGAAAACGTTTTTCCACAGTGTGGGCACATAAACGGTTTAAGTCCAGTATGAGATTTCAGATGAGCCTTTCTATTTTCTTTTCTTGCAAATCTCTTTTTGCATATGGGGCATTCGTATGGTTTCTCTCCGCTGTGGGATCGCATATGGATATTGAGATTCCTCGACAGAGCGAACTCCTTATTACATTGAGGACAAGTGTACTTAGTACCCTGGGTGTGAATTCTCATGTGACCTTGCAGATTACTCAAGCAAGGAAACACCTGCTCGCACTCGGTACATGGAAAGCATTTTTTACCTTCTTGAAGATCGGTATCACTGTGACATCGAAAATGATGTTGCTGCATATCAGCCGACGTCTGGAACACTTCAGGACACAAAGAACATTTATAAGTATTACCTTTCTGTTCGTGTATTTTCCTGTGATTATTCAGATTTATTACTGTGTTAAATACTTTTGAACAATCCATACATTGAAACTGATCTGTTGCACCTTCAAATTCCGTATGTAGTAAAATATGATTTTCTAATTCCGCCCGGAAAAAAAATTTTTGAGGACAACGTGAGCAATCGTATGGTCTCGCAGTAAGTCCGTGATCTAACATGTGAATCTGCAATAAGTGAGGAGCAGTAAATACAGAACTGCAAATGTAACAAGTATAAGTCGTACATCCTTCAAAAGTATGTTCGATTAAATGACACTGAAGTTTCGCAGGCGAATCTAAAACTTTGTGACACAATCTGCATTCGTGACAAGTACCTTCTTGTAAAACGTGAGTAGTTACGTGTACCTGAATCTCTGCTTCGGTATCAAAAGACATCTGGCATTTGATGCATTGGTATGTTTTTCGATGCGTCACTCTATGTTTTTCCAATTCTGTTATGTTTTCGAACTTTACGTGACATTCTTGACACCTCAAATCGTCAGTTTTACTATGAAAACAATCTTTGCACATATAAGTATGAACACCATCCTGTTTTCCAGTTATAATCAAATGGTTAACTTCGTAATGTCTGGTGCACACGCAACAAGAATATAAATTTTCATTATTTTTCAAATGAAATCTTGCATGGAGTCGAACCTCAACGTCTGATATCAATGTCTGCCTGCAGACTACACAAGGTAACGGAAATCCGTGATTATTATGTTGTTGAATGTGTGTATAAAACTGTTCTTCGCTCTGCATAGCCATTCGACAATTCACGCACGTACTGCCATAAACTACTTTGCAGTGAGTCAATTTATGTTCGGCTAAAACTGATGCAGACGGACAAAGTTCGTCACATATATTACATTTGTGTTTACTCGGACTTACTGTATGAGCCTTCATGTGATTCTCCAATTCCGTACGGGATTTGCACGATTCGTTGCAATAAGCACAAAACAAACTTAAGGTGGCCTGTCCCGATTTTTGCGAGCCGGATGTACGGATATTGTGCATATGTCGACGATGAGAATTGAGTGAAGATTCCGAAGGAAAACTAGCATCGCAGATATCGCATCTGATTTCTTTCTTGGCACTACTATCGGAAGTATTATCGTTTCTGTTACGTGATTTGAGACTAAGATTTTGTGCTACTTCTGCTGTACCGTTCGACATTCTGCTGGAAGTACTTAACATGGCTACGTCCGTCGTATGCACTGTTTGCATGTGCTTATCGAGGAGAAATTCCACGTGAAATGCTTCGCCACATAGGGCACAAGAGAATTGTTTTTTGTGTGTACTTACGTGATATTGTAGTTGAAGTTCAGTCGGAAAACATTGATCACAAAGCAAACAACGAAAAGGTTGAAGTTTAGATAAGTGCGAAACTCTGACGTGTAGCTGAAATTCTACATCCGATCGGAAGACAGCGTTACACGATGTACATTTAAATAATCTACACTCGTTGCTATGTTTTACAGCAAAATGCACTTGAATGCTTACTTTAGAGTCGAACATCTCTTTACATAGAGCGCATCTATATAAATGATGAGCGTGAATATCCATTAAGTGTTTTTGAAGTTCGTCGGGTTTATTAAACAGTTTGAGGCAACACTGGCAGCCATATTCAGTGCTGGTTGATAAATAATGACTTGTTACGTGACTATCGAGTTGATCTTCGGTGGTAAATTCGCCATCACATTCCGTGCAAGTAAATTTTTGTTTGACTGCATCCAGATGAGTTTTCAAATGAGTTCTAAAGGATTCGAAGTCGGAAAAGGCTGCATTGCACTGGTTACATAACAATGTATGGGGAGATGGAAATTCGTGGCTGGTGGTACCATTGTAAGAAGAAGGTTCCGTTTTAGGCATAACTAACCTGTTCTTTCCAATCTTATTGCCTTCCGTCTTGCTTACTTGAGTTATTGGAGTGCCAGAACTGGCATCCCTTTCGTGCATAGATCTGACGTGATCCAGTAGAGCAGACGGACTGTTAAAGCCCATAGTACATTGAGAACAGTAGACGTTCTCTCTACACTTAGAAATGATGTCACAGAAACTGTGGATAGTTAGAGTATGCTTTTGAAGAGCGTGAACGGTTCCAAATTTCATGGTACAGTAGTCACAATCAAAATCGGAAGAGGACGGTGGGTGTTGAGAAAGCAAAATCGAAGGTAGTTGAGATGGAGAAGTAGGAGTATCTCCAGACGATGTTATGGGAACGTGGTAAGCTTGAACGTGCAATTGGAGACTTTCGAGATTGGAGAAGTCGCACTGAGAACAAAAACCACAAGCAAATTTTGTGGAAGCATTCGATTCTTCTCTCACGCCATTCACATCCGTCATAACAACATCTTCATGCACCTGCAAAGAGGGAGAAAAAAATTAAAATGTTAAACTTGCGATAAAATTATATATCTTACACTAACAATTTTTGAAAATTATAACGAGAAAAAAAATTAAAAAATTTATAAAACGAACTAATTTTTAGGTGCCCAAATTAACTTTAATAATTCCCGTTTTTCTTTCTTTATATCATCATAAATGTCTATTATCCGTCTGAATGGATGCTTTCGCAATTATAACCTGCAGGTTTAAACATGCGACCTTCACCAATAATAACCCTCTCCATGACCTAAAGAGGTGCAGTCTAAAATTTAACCCACAGAAGGCCAAATCCAACTCAAGGCCAGGATTCAGTACAACTTAATTTTTATCGAAACTTGTCCTTATATAATCTATAAAACTATAAAAAAATTTCTCGTATGCGTGTTTCATGAATAAATTATGTCAGCAAATATTACTTTCAGAAATTTTGATGAGTGGAGGAGAAAAAAAAAATAAAAAATATATATTCTTATGCATATATACAATTCATTCTTAATTTTTCACAGCACATCGCCATTTAGTGATCCCATGTACGAATATGTCCTTAATTTGAATGTAATAAATAAGAATAAATATAATAATCTGTTAATAAAAGTTTGTTGTTAAATCTAAATTATTATTTAATATATTAAGACACATCGTAAGGTTTGGAAGTATACTAGTGTACAGTGGCACAGTGGTTGAGAAGCACTGATCTACTGGCTTTAGAGATATGATGTGATAGGAATGGCATTATTATTAGCAAATGAGTGAAAACTGGTTAAGAAAAAAATCTAATCAATCATGGACATCATATCTATGAATTCTAAGGTATCTTATTAGAAATTTTTTTAACAGTTGATTTTAAAATTTACAGGCAATTCTAAAATAAATTGTTATGTGAAGAAGTAAACATTGACCTATCCTATTATTATTTTATTATGTTCTCAATAATTTCATATTATTTTCATTATTATTGAATATATTATGTTTTAGTTTAAAAGTTAACTCACTTTTCATGTTATCAGTCTCATCAGTTAGGAATTACATGTTACGGACTGGAAGCCATCTCTCGATGAACTCTCGACTCTTGATGTCATCTATTCTAAATAATTTACCATTGATCTGATGTGAGAATATAAGAATGACTCTTATCAATGTTTTATTCGATAAATAAATAATTGTAAAGAGGATGATATGAATTGATTACTATGTAAACTAAGAAATTTGAACTTGTTGAATGACTTATGTAAGAGAGACAAGTTCAGAATTGTAAAAGTCACTTGGATAAAAATGTACGTGTCAACTAACACAGAGAGGTATTCGTATAGCATTGGAGCTGATTTGTGACTTCTAATTTTCTTGTAAAGATCAACAATTGATTAACCCTTTGCGCTCCTGAAAAATATTTTTTTTATTGGTCTACCGCTATAGCGCGGCCATTTAAAAAAATTATGATTTATTGTTTTTTTATCATAACTTTTTTGAATTTTAACATTTTGACACGAAAAAATTGGATTTTGTCGGCAATATACCGTACTTTGATACCCTTTTTTAATTTTGGATGAAAAGCTTTGGTTTACAATTTTTTTGTAAGTATTTCAGTCAAATAAATTTATATTTTATTATTTAACTTTACTTGTTTTGGGAATTTATTCAATTTATTAGTATTAGTTTCTAACGTCGTTTTTTTGGTATTTAGATCTAACACTTGATTGATACTTTAAGCTTTAGGTTTTTCAGTTGTTTTTTTGTCATATAAGTGTTAGTAATCAATTGATTTGATTTATTGATTGTAAGAAATAGTAAAAAAACCTGAGCTCAGGCCAGAGTCCGGATTTGCAGAGTTGTTAAAACCGTTAGGTGTAATTATTGGTATTTTTGAATATTGTGACTTTGCAGTTGTGTGACATTTTTCCAATAAAAATTTACACTTAAATTATGCTTTTCATTCATTTAATTATAATAATTAGTAATGACTAGATGAAGAAAGTTACTAAATAATATCAATTCTAGAATAAAGCACTCCAGGAAGCTAACTCTGACTTATTAGGCCTATGGGTTTTCTGGTTTCAGTTAATAGAGCAATTTTCTGGAACCTAATTCTGGCATTAACCCCTTGAGTGTAATTAAGTCTAATTAATATGCAAAAAAAAATATAAATTGCAAAATCTCAATTTTCATCAAAATTTTTTGAAATTTTTAGGATTTATTACATTTCTTATTGTCTTTCTAACGATTTAACATTCTTTCAAATTTTATTTCTTTCACAATTTTTCGTTCGTTATATGAGATCGGAGAAAACATGATTTTTTATATGAAATCTTAGACATCCAACGAAATGTTTGTTATTTTCTGATAGAGGCAAGTCTTGTGAATAAAATAGGTATGAATCAAGAAATTTGAATATTATTTTTAAAAATTATCAATAAAAAATCAATTATTATGCAAATTTTAATTTAGTTAGTTAATTAATCGAAAAGTGAAAAATTTATTAAATTATCATCGTTTTTTTAATATAAAATATGTTTATAGATATGTTCTCTTCATTTCAATAATTTTTATTTATTTATTTGTTTTTTTTTTATTATAAATTTTTGAATTTATAACCAAAAACATGACATATATGAAAATCGTCCACAATCCTACATAAACAACTAACATTTTTTACTTTACTCTAACTGGATTTGAGATACTTTGTTAACAAGCTACACTTAATTTTACATGCAGTGCAGTAAAGTAGGCTTGGCTACAGTTTCCCCGCGAAATGAATGTCCACAATAAAAATGCCTTGCCGCTTTTTATTGCCCGGGGTTATTTACATTAGGATTTTCTTGTATTTTACTAAATTATCTGTACAGGTAAAGCAATAAATGTTCAAATAAGTAAAAATATTCTATATTTTAATAGAATTAACCAAAATTTTTGTATTATTTTCAATTTTATAAATTTTATAGTACATCATAGTAAAATTCCATGTTTTAGTTAAAATTTCAAAAATAAATTTATCTTGTACCAAAATCAAAATAAGATTACTAAAATATAATAGGCTAGAAAACAGAATCGATAACATTCAATCAAAATTGTCTGGATTCTATGAATACAATTCATTCATATTTATATCTTTAGAATGGAATTTAAAAATAAATTTTGGCAATTGGAAAAAAGTTAGGACCCATCATTGGAGGCACATATTTTCACCCAATAAAGGCAAAAAAAAAACAACCACTCTGCAATAGTCCACTACGTAACTCAGGATTGAATTTTATTTATAATGTTTTTTATCGTTTTTTGTTCAAAAAACGTGCCATCTTTTCACGTCAAAAGCACTCATCTGGTTAAATGGTTGTTCAATTTGTTTTACTTAAAATCAGCTTAATAATTTCTTATTTTTACTTAGACTGAAAACTTAGTTTTTAACTCATTATGTGCTAATGACATGATATGATGTCCAAGGTCATTTACTGCCAGAGGATATCAATGTGATATCAAGACAATGGCAGGGACAAGTAAGAGAATTTTTAAACTACAATTTTGTGGGTCCTATTCACATTAATGCAATTTTTTGCAATTTGGTTTACCATTTCTTATTGAAAATACTAATTTAGGATAATGGTTCTTATAATTTTTGCTCGAAATTTTTGCCTTTTAAAATAAAAGGCTTTTACAAAAACTTCTCTTTCATACAGTTGGTTTTTTTCTCCCTTACTTCTCTATATTCTAGACTACTATATTCAAAGTGTTCCAATTATATGTGGATATAAAATTAATTTCTGTAATTTTTTGCAAAAGTTTTTTTTGGATGCACTATAAAATGTGAAAATAAAAAAATTACATTAAATAATACAAAAATATTTATTAATTCTATTAAAATACTCATTGTTATTCATTGATATTTTTGTCAAAAAATAAAATATAAATGTAAACAAATGTGTGACATAAAAATAATGATAATATTCTGTTTTATTGCTACTATCCTTTCCCGTTCTTTTTCTGCCAAGCCTATTTTATCCCATGGTATGAGGCATTGGTTGTAAAACAGATAAGAAACCATCTGAGGCCAAATTAAAGCAGAGTAAAAAATATTTTAAATGTATATGTTTAAGAGCAGAATATTTTTCTTCAGGTTGCAGGAAATTTAAAATATAAATTTTTCAAATTTTTCTACACTAGGCTTTTGTTGCTAAAAATTTGAAAATTTATAAAAAAATTAAAAATCATTGAAATGAGAAAAAACATTAATAAATTTATGTAAATTTTAAATTACATGACATCAATATTCATTAATCAAAATTTGAGTATTTTTTTATTACTTTTTTTTAAATATGATTGAATTTTATTCATTTATGGTATGTTTTATTCAGATGATGTCACTATTCAAATGTAATATTAGTTTTGTCATATGGATAATTCTTCATATGTATTAAAAAAAATAATAATGATAATAATCTTATTTTGTTGAACTCTCATACAGAAAAGTTGTGAAAAAAATAAAATTTGGAAAAGTTGTTTGCATGGTTAGAAAAGAGGAAGGAATATAAACTGTAAAAATTTCAAGAGAGTAATTTTTTGCTGAATTTTTGTCAATTTTAATTTTTTGAATATTAATTAGGCTTAATTATGGACTTACAGAAACAGCTGGAAATTTACATTTCAGTCATCCAATAAATTAAAACACAACGAACTATTTTTCAAAAATTACAAAATAATTAAGCTCTTATGGATACAATTAGAAAAGAATAGTGTATGAAATTCCCATAAATTTTATAGTAGGCACACTAATTTCAGTTAGAAAATTAAGGAACAAAGTTTTCCTTTTCTTTGGAATTACATTTAACAAGAATTTTCTGTTGAGCATATGATCATGGCATGACAACTACAATGGAGTAATGTAAGGATTCTCTAGTCTATTTTAGAAATACACAGGATTATATAACAGTGTTTAAAATTAGAAAATTATCTAAGACACTATCATCAATAGCAATGATCTTCAATGCTGATCACTAGTATTATATGTTGTTTATTAAAGTATTATTATTGGTAATGGGTTTGATATATGACTGTAGGGAATTTTTTGTCTAGTTAAGTGGAATATGGCACTGTTGAATAACACTGTTGCCCACAGAAGTTGCAAATTTAAGTCAGCAATACTGATTGCCGAGTTAAATTTACAATATTTACAAAGAAAATTTTATAATATTTTCTTTGTTGTTGACATTTCACATAAACTAGTCTTGCTGCTCTGCAGTTTATGAAAAATTTATATTTTCATAAAGTTGCAATTACAACAAAAGCTGCTTATTAGAATCACTTTGGGACCAATCTATTTTAATAACAGTAACAGATTGATAACATTAAGTAGTGCCTGTAAAAATATACAATTTTCAATGTTTTTTACATTATACAGTATGTACCGTACTTATGCTGTTATATACAGTTTAACTTCAATTCGACATTTTTGTTGGGACTCCTGAAAAAACTATGGATAAAGAAAAATGATAGATGCAGGCTATGTAAAAAAAAAAAAAAAAAAAAAAAAAAAAAAAAAAAAAAAAAAAAAAAAGATGCAGGCTATGTAAAAAAAAAAAAAAAAAAAGGAAGAAGAAAAATCAAATGATAAAGATAACACAAAGCTCTATAAACACTCGACGAACTCTCTCTAAAAAATTTATACTATATGTTATGTAATCAATTAAGCAAAAAAATAATCAACAATGTATATTGATGGAAATGATTTACACTTAATGTTGCCAATTCCAGTTTATGAAAAATCGCTAAGTACTAGAGCAATAATAAGAAAATTCTGATATCAAAAATAATTTTGAATTTTTTTTTCAGTAAAGGGATTTATAAAGTCGCTAAATCTTTATATCAGCAATTTTAAACTATATATTTTGCCATTAAAAAAATATTAAAAATCACCAGATCTAGCAACAATAAGGCGACATCATTCATAAGGGAGAGACATGCGACAAAACCACCTAAAGGAGCTGCAAAGATTTCAAAAGCAGTCATATTTGTTTGTATGATTTATTAAATCAAAAACTTACATTGATCTAATATCTATTAATTAAAAAAAATACACAAATCAGATTTTTCGACTTAAATTGAATCAGCATTATTTTAAATGGAGGACAAGTGTTTATGTTCAGATTTTCTTGTTTTTTTGCTAAATTTTGGTGAAAACAAAACAATAAATGAACAATTAACAAATAATATTGTTTATTTTAATAGATTTAACCAATATTTTCATATTATCTGTGATATATTTTTAGTTTTCAATGTGGCATTTTATAGTGGTGTATCGATTCTGATGATGACAACTGAAATTCTGTTTACTATAAGCGAAGATTTCATAATGCATTTTAATATGGATGATTCAGGACTGTAAATTTTGATTGTTTGATAACAATATCCGCAATTACAATAAGCAGCTTCTACTGTATATACACTTGATAATAATATCTACTATTACAATAAGCAGCATCTACTGTATTTAAAAAATTATAATCAGTGTTTACATAATATAGTAACAGCAAACCTTGAAGAAATCTGCAATATTTAAAAATTTCTGTAGATTTTATTTTAATTGTAAATAATTATTTTTTTATAATATATTAAATCCAATAAATTAATATTGTTAAATGCATATTAAATGAAATTTTTAAAAGATTTCATGATATAAGTTATTCTTCATTAAAAAAAAATCATCTCTAGTATCAAAAATTTGATTGAACTTTTAATATATACATTAGTGCCATCATTATAGATACACTAATGTAAAAATTGCACAGGAAACTCTGTCAATACAGTTTTGAATAGATCATATGACATGGTTTTGACATTAACATATCATATGTCAGCAAAGTGTACCATTTGATTTCCCATAGGTTATATGAAATTGAACATCAATGTTTTTAGAGAGGCTTTGATTAATTCAACTGTTTATTTAAATGCATTTTACAACTTGACATTTCAGATAATATCAGTACCAAATTTGATATAATGCAATTTTCTGCTGGAGAGTATTTGCATAAATATTTTTTAACAATGCAAGCAAATGTACAATAAATCAGTGTGACTCTGATTTATGAAAAAAAAAAAAAAAACAATGTAATTTTTTCCCAAGTCAATATACAATCTTTTATTATTCAATTATACTTTACAATTTATGCATGGCTATTTAAATGCGTTCAATATACAGTAAAACCTCGATTTTATGGACTATAGGGGGCAAGACTAGTCAGTAAAATCGAAATAACATTTTTTTATAAGCATTAATTAGCATTTTCAACATACCTGTACTAATTAATGTGACTTATGCCTAAAAACTGTATTATTTTACATAGAGTATTTTAAATTAAATTACCTACATACATGTATATTAAATTTAGGTAAGTTGTTAAAATAAAAATGACGCATTATGCAATAAATGAGTGCTTTATTTTACATGCATCAGTGCAGATAAGAAATGCTGGATGTAGCTATACTATAGACAGTTTATGCAAATATTGTATTAATATTATTTATTTTATTTTTTGGGATGGTGTCTGTAAAATCCGAACTCCATAAAATCGAGATCCGTAAAATCGAGGTTTTACTGTAATCATTTCCAAGTTTCATACTAGGTAACACTGAATTTTTCATACCTTTTTATTCATAAGATATTTACAGTAGAACCTCTATATTCGGAATTAATTGGTTCCTGAGTGTGTTCTGAATATTGGATCATTTTTTTCCATAGGAAATAATGTAAACTGGATTAATTCGTTCTGGATCCAAAAAGTTACTTTTCACAAACCATTTTTTTTAAGTCAGAATACTGTTTAATTATACTTTTAAAATAACAAGTACAAGCAAGAAATCATATACAGTAATATAATAATATTTATAGTAATAACATATACAAATAAAAATGAAAAATTTAACACACATTAGCACTTTTTATTGCATTTTTATTTTTTATAATGGAAAATACAGTTGATGTCGACATGCTATATTCCTTGGCTAGGTCAGAAAGACTATGTCCATTTTCGTATTTTAAAATAAGTTCCTGTTTTAATTCAATGGTGGTTCTCATAGCCTTTCTTTTAGATTTTCTTTCTTCACTTTCTATGATAATCTATTTCTGATAATACAGTATACAGTATTTTAATAATAATAATAATGCAAAGCTACACAAAAAATAACGATTGAACCACGAGAGTCACAAAACGCAATGACGGATTCTCAACTGCCAACAAACGAGTGTTGCCATAAAATTTATCTACACATTTGCAAATACTACTACTTAGAAATTAGCCCAAAGATCGCAAAGCGAAAAAAAGCTGCCCAAGCTGGCAACTTGAGATTACTGATATTGTATCGAATATAGCAATAAATGCAAATATCGATACAAATTTCCTTCAAAAATTTTTTCCGAATACTGGATTTTACAAATATAGGTGCGTCCAAATATAGAGGTTCTACTGTACAATCAAACCTCTTTAAGCCATCCCTCTATAAACTGCCTCCCTCGTTATTTGCCGGATGAAAGCCAATAACAAATTTCCTCCTTTATGTTAAAACATGAAATTCCCTCTATAAACTGCCACCTCACTAATCGCCAACCGCCACTCATTTCTGGAGGTAAACCATTTCATTAGTAAACAAATCAGTTGTTTAAACTAGTGGTCTCCAAACTTTTTTGACTGTGTACCCAAAAGTTGTTTGCTTTTCACGGTTCTATCCAATTATGCCCAAATCGGCATTAGTTTCCATTGGAGATTTCAAAGTTGACCCCTTGTGCTCCTACTTCCGATGGGCCCACGAAATTTTTATCATACCCATTCGATTCTTCGGGTATACTTTGGTAATCAAAATTTTTTCCCCTACTTCCTATCTCATTGCGTTTCCGAGAAAAAAGGGTGGTACGGGTGCTCAAAATCACCCGGTATAGTTATTTTTATTAGACATTTTAGCAAACATTTCTTTTTATTAAATAAATCCGATTCTAATATTAATATTCTGTGTTTTTATTCATTGTTTGAAAAAAGTTAAAATAAAATTGAAGCATATTTAAATTATATATATTAACCAAGAGTGTTAGCGCTCTATTGTTTCTAATTTGTGTATTTAGCTAAGAATATATACAGTGGATTCCGCTTAATTGGGACAGCCGCGTAATTGGGACAAATCTCAAAGAACGAAAACCAAACTAATAAACTAATACAAAATTTAAACGCTTAATTGGGACAACTTTTCGCTTAATTGGGACAGTAGCAGAAAAGGAATTTTCAATTTTTGATATATTTTAGGGATTTTTCGAAAGTATGGCTACACATACATACACTAATCTTTGCCAAGATGTCGAGAAACGATTTTGCACTCAAGTAAAATTGCTTGGCTGAAATAAATTAAAAGCCAGCCATTTAATACAAGCTATTGTAGACTCGCTGAAATAAACCAAAATTTATCATAGAAGCGTCTTCTACAAAAAGAAAATCATCTGCGTAAGGAGTGGGCATTACAGAAAGAAATTCCAGGAACATCGAAAAGAAAGCGTGATGGAAAGGATTCAGAAGTCGAAGAAGCATTAGATCAATGGATTTCTA